>LIAE01007662.1:5079-27433 GCA_002287525.1 Diploscapter pachys
GAACGAGAGAATGTCTTCTGTCGCCTAAAATCAATATCATTAAAAAAAGAAGAATATTGTCTTGTTTACGCAATACCAGAGCGCATCTATTCAAATTCTTCTGCTTACTTATATTTGTTTTCATTCATTTTCAAAATAAGTCGAAAAAGACTTCCTGTATATATCAACGGCTGTATATGCCAGCGGATAAGAGAGCTAGGCTATAAGGAAAAGCCGAGAAACAAGAAAAAGCGGTTGACAAATACAAGAGGTCAGAAAATACTCACAGCGACAATCGCCCTGATGATGTCCTCTCGCGGGCCGAGTTCCTGCACGACGTCCGACTTCTGCAGAAGCAATAGACTCCAATTCGCTAAGGCGGAAGCCGAGGCCAACTAAAACAAAAAAATTTATTCTTTATTTTCATGGAAAATATAACAAAGAATTTATTAGAAAGAGCTGATTAGAAAATCTTCAATAATTTTTTTTTATAGCTACAAGGATGTCCTTCTTTTTGATTTCCTTTTCAAATAAAATCATGAAGTTGGTTTCAGGAAAATGTTCGCTCATTTAGTTTTTTTCTCAAATTTTAGCAGCAAATAGAAAAAAATGGAAAGAAATAACAAAATCTCTGATTATGAAATCGGGATTTAACCCGAAAATACCTGTATAGCAGCCTTGGGGGATTTGAATTGGTTCGCAGTGAGGGGAACGATTTCGCTCATTTTAGCGGTGAGCATCTCCTTGCCCCATTGATGCGCACACGCGTTCGTCGCCACTCGGCATATCAGAATCCTCAAGGGATCGGGCGGTTCGGAGATGAGCAGAGTCGTCAGTTTATCTAGTGTTTCTAGGCCGCGGGTCTGAATACATCCACTCTTTTCTTCAAATCTTATTGTTAAATTTTAGCATTCTTGAAAAATTCAGAGTTCATAATCATTTTCAAGATTTAATGCAGATTGAAAAAGCTTTTTTTAATGCCTAAATTTGACAATTAGTAAAGAGTAGTACGACAAAAGTGGACGAAATAATTTCCGAATTTCTAAAAGCATAAATTTTGTTTATTTTCCTGTACTACTTTTATTAACTGCCTATGAATTTTCCAAGAACATAAATAATATGGATTAAATGTATTTTAGAAATTCTAAGCAAAATAAATTGTTCTTTTTAAATTCCATACCTTGACATTGCAATAGTACTCGTTAAGCTCCTTATGGAGAAGAGCGATTCTGAACAAGTCCAAAATGGGCACGACGTCCTCGAGACTCCACTGCATGCCGATGTCGAGTGCCGAGGTGAGTAGCTCCAACGAAACAGACAGGTCCGTCGGGCCCATCATTAAACGTTCTAGGCCTTCCATCTGGAAAAATCGCCTTTTAAAGATTGTTAAAAGTCCTAATTTGGGGAATAAAGTGTAAGAAGAAGAGTGAAAACGAAACATAATCGTGCACTTAATCGTTCTTTTCAATTTCTATTAAAAATGAAATATTCCCAATTAGATGGCGTTGACATTATCAATTAAATTTTTTTAAAAATGATATCACTTTTGAGAATTTAAAAATTACTTGTTCGGGGTTGAGTTGGAAGGCCTCCTGCTTTTCATTCAGCTCTCTCAACTTGGCGATGGCCTTCTGACTGAGCTGTTCGACTCCAAACATGAAGAATTCTCGCAAAGGAACGTATTCACTTCTGGGCTTTTTCTTGTCAGCTGGCTGAGACGCGTTGGGGACGAGCTCTGCGTGGGCGGCACTGCCTGGCTTGTATCTGAAAAAATCCGTTTGTAAAATTATTATATTCTACAAGTCCCTTAAAAATCATAAAACATCTTTTTTCTTTGCTTACAAAAATTCATACCTTCCTCCACTCGTGTAAGGATCGTCAAATCCCTCTCCTCCAGAACTACCCGATTGCCCAGGTACATAGCGGCCTCCTAAAATATTTTTTCAGGAAGTAGAATAATAAAATTTTTAGAAGTATGATGTAGTTTGAAGGTAAAAGAGCATATATAAATAAGAAATTGTACCTCCAGTGAACGGATCATCATATCCCGCCTGGAATCCGGCAGATTCGTCCATTGGAACGTGTCTGCCGCCTCCTGAAGTAAATAAGTTTATCGTATCTTCAAAAAACTGAAAGTTTCTCGAATACTTCGAGATAAAATTAAATTTCTTCTTATAATTTTCCTATTTTACAAAATTTAAAAGCCTAGATAACTTTTCTTTTTCGAGATTTAAAATTCACCTGTGAAAGGATCAGCAAAGTTCTGTTGAGTGCCCTTCTGCGTCTGACTGCGAATCATCGAACCAACCTGAATTTTTTTCAAATTTAATTATTTTTCTAATTTTTCAAAACTTTCAGATTTTTTCACATTATTAAAAAAATCATCCTACCTTTGCCAAATACCCGATCGGCAAGTTGTGCTGCTCGACGAATTTCTGCGCGACATAATCAGGGTCATCTCCAACGTTGAATGCGACAACCAGTTTTCTTCCATCTTCTGCCACCAGGATTTGGAAGGCGTAGTCGTATTCCTGAAAAACATCAATAAAATAAAATTTCTTTAAAAATAGAATAAAAAACTGTAAGTTATGACAAATTAATTGAGAGAATAATCATAAGAGATACTACTTCAGTTCATTTCGTTTATTGTTTCTGAAATCCGTGAAAAATCAATATAATTCAGATTTCTTTGAAAATAGTTATTTAAACATAATTTTGAAAAGTTCTCGCGCATTTTATTTAGCTATCTTCTAAGAGCGCATTCATACATCTTGACATTGTGTCAATATACAACGATTTCATGCGTATATTTTTGACACTATTGAAATCGATGTCAAGAAATATGAACTCGCCCTAAAATTAAAGAAACTTCAAAAACTCGTACCCGATCTCCAACCTTGACCTTCTGCATGGGGAGTATGTTTTTGAGCATCTTTTTATCCCTGGCTGCTTTCGCCTCGGGGATGCAGTTGCACATGTAATCCACGATTTCGTCCAGATAGGAGGCAGGCAAATCGTAGTCCTGAAAATTCCCTATGAACGAATTTTACAAACTTTTGATAGTCTTTCAACTTTGACGAAATTTCTAGTAGTTTGTTCTTATTTTTAATACTCTACCTGAATGAATTTCTCCGCCGTGATTGTCGGATCAGTTCCCTTCTCATATTCCAGAACATGCGTGGGAGGGCCGTCATCTAGGGAGACTTTGATTCTGACGATTTTCGTCTTGGATTCCTAAATTTGTTTAAAAATTCTTAGGCATTTTTATAAACATTTCTTAAAGTTTTCTTTATGAATAATCAAGTCTGAAGCATATTTTTAATGAATAATTAAATGTTCAACTTTTTCGAAACATTATATTTTCAGATATTTTTGAATAATTCATAAAAAATAATACCTGTTGCGCCTGCTCGACAATGGTTCTTTGCTGATTCGCGATGGCTGCATCGTACGCAGCGAGAATGTCCGGTTTTGCAGCCTTTGCCTTGTTCGTGGTGTAGACGTAAAGGTGACCATCGCTGAAAATTAAGAGAGATTAAGAACTTGCATTTTATTTACAAGGGAACCTCACAAACTGATACTCAAACTTCTGGCTCACTTTTTGAGTTGATAATTATGATCTACGTACTCGAATTGAGTTACGGGCAGAAATGAGCCCAATTTCGATTTCTAATTGCTACACGAATATCGACTTTCTCTCCAATCAACGATACAGGAATTCTTAAATGTTTACCTTGCAGCGGCAGCAAATTCATCATCGGACATGAAGGCGACACTCCAAACCGAAGGAGACGGAATCGCGATTTGCTGGGCGTTTTTCAGACTGAAAGATCGTTTGTTAATTTTTAAGAAGCGTTTATTCTCTAAAAAAATTAGTCATTTTTATCGAAATTTTGCCCGTTAAATAGTGAATTTTTAGCCAGTTGAAAATTTGACAGTTTTTTATCGGAATTTCAGAAGGGAAAATGGGAATAAAGATGAATTACGTTTTCTCCTTGACGCCATCCTGCAGTTTCCAGACTTCAATCAGACCGCCTTCTCCGGAAGTCACGATGTGGTTGCCTTTCATGCTCATTCTGAAAACAAAACTTAAAATAAAATACACAATTCTTAAAGTTAAACTTGCAGCAAAGTGCATTATTGAGAAAAGGAGAGATAAAATCATGCCCTCTTTATCTCACTCGAAAAGGTATAGTTGTTTTTTTCTGAAGGTCGAATTTTGAGAAGTCTGATAAAATCAAAATTAACAACGAACGTGTAAATATAGTGATCCGATACAGAGTGGAACTTGGCAATGGCAGCTTCGGAGTCGATGTTCCAGAGACGAATCGTCGAGTCGTTCGCTGCGGAGAGGAAGCGGGTCGAGGAGAGAGGCACGAGAACTCGGACAACGTCAGTATGACCTGCAAAGTAGTGATAAAGCGATTGCTTGAAAAATAAAGATTTTTACATTTTGAAAGAAAAAAAAATTACCTGAATGCAGTGAACGAAGGAAAACATGCAAGTTTTAAAATTAGAAAATAAAGAAGGCAGAATGCCTATTTGAATACAGTCAAAGAAAATGAAATGGACATTTTGAAAATTTGGAAGAAATAAAAAATTACCGGTGTAGGTTCGAACGTTGACCTCCTTGTGCCACAACTTGATGAGTTTGTCTGCAGAGCCGGTCAAATAGAAGTCGGTCTTGTCCGGAATCGTGGACACCGTCCAAACAGACAGACTGTGACCGACGAGTTGGAGACTCTGAAATTTCGTTCTAAACAGACCTGTTGCAATTTTTTTTCGAAATTTTGACACCCGCACCCGCGGGTTTTTATTTGCAAATTTGTGCACTATTTATCTTGTCTCAAGTTATCGGTCTTTGCCAGTATCAATTTGTATTGTTTTCGTTTCAGTTTACCAAGGAAGCAGGATCCTCGTTATGCAGAGGCCAAACCACAGCGGAATTGTCCCAGGATCCGCTCAGCAGAACGCCGCTTTTGTTGTCCGCGTGCAGGCAGGAAATCGACGCAGAGTGCCTCGACCACTGGAAAGCCGGTGCAGTAGAGCCTTTCGAGTAGACATAAATAACGCCATCGCGTCTGAAATTTCTCAATTCATTAAAAATAGTATTTTTACGATTTTTAGAAAAGGCAGTGATTTTTGAGTAGGAATTCATTTATTCTCAAGACTCTTCAAAATCTGAAAATTTTCTTCTAAATAAATCAGAATTTAGAGAAATAATTGGGTGATATGTTTTATTTGGAAGAAAAACTAATAAAACCCACCTTCCAGCAAAAAGATACCACTTGTCATTAGCCTCGTAGAGAGCGATGGCAATAATATTTGCACTGCGATCCTGCATGAACTGCGTTCGCACGTCGAATTCACCCGCTCTGAAAACAGTATTTTTTCTTCAAAAATCGATCTTTTCCGAAAATTTGGAAATACATTTTTGAGCGAATTTTCTCGAAGAATATTTTATCATCCCTTTTTCACAATTGAATTCATTCAGTATTTTCGAGAAATTTCAGCTTCTACTATTCTTTAAAAAAATAACTAAATGGAAATATTCTTCATGACGTTTTATTCCACCTATTGCCCCGCAACTTTATTGGTTCATTCCTTTTGAAAATTCCCATTTCCATCAATTTTACCAATTTCATATTTTTTAATCTGATATTTTTACCTTTTCCCCCACAACTTGATGGGTTCGTCCCTGCTGCCGGAGATGATGAGTCCGTCGGGGGAAGTGACCATCGCCCGAATGTCGCCCTTGTGCGCCTCGACCACAGCGCTCAGCACAAACTTGCCCTCGTCCTTCGGCTCTTCCGTCATTTCAACATCTTCACCCATTTTCGGCAATCTGAAAAACGACATTTGGAAATGTCGCAGCACGGCGAAAGAGTATATAGAGATAAGAGGGTAGAGATTGTAGAAATGCTTCTATTTTACTATAACACTATATCGCGACAAATCTATGCAGACACGAAAACACTGATCTGCTGGTAGTTTTCTCAGGGTGCTAAGCAATTTTGCACGATTTTAGTCTATGCGAATTGGCTTGAATCCATAGTCCCATAGTCGTTGAATTTGAAGGCTTACTTCATTTGATGTAACGGGACAAGAATAACAGAGCAGTCGTGTTCTGCCTGTCCATGAGAAAGAGCCAAGTTTTGGACACGATAGAAAAGGAGTTGACCCTTGCGGTAGAGTCAAAGAGAAAAAAAAACGATTAAAATAAAGTAAACAAACTATGCAAAGTAGAAAAAAGTGAAAGTTTCTGCAATGCACAAAGGATGAATAAATCAACACCAAAAAGTCAAAAATGATGAGATTTAGGTGCGATTTAGCACAAAATACAAATGACTAAAAAAATTTTAAAATCATCCAATTCAGAAGAAGTGCATTTGAAAAGTTCATATAATTTTCTAAAACATTGCATATTTTGTCCCCAAAACTGCACGAACTTTCCTGATAAATTGCGTATGAATGGCTAACTTTTAAAATTAAAAAATCACCCTATTTCCAAAGAAATGCATTTGAAAAGTTCAATTTTTTCCTCGAAAACTACATGAAGTCTTGGTAGGTTGATATGAAATGCATTCATTTTTAATAAAAGTAATAAAATCATCGAGAAAATCGCGAGAGTTAACGAAAATCTACGAAAAATTTGAAATACTGATGAGAAATATAAGGACACCATTTGGCGCAAGGCGAAAATGCACCAAAGTTTCAATTGGCGGCAATTCATTTTTTCTTCTCGTTTAATTTCGTTGAATTTTCAATTTCTATCGATTTTTCCAGGCAAAATGTCAATGAACTTGTTCGGTGGGGGCAACAAGCCCCTGTTTGGCTCTGCGCCCGCAACGACTTCGTCGGGATTTAGCTTCGGCACGGCCTCAAGCAGCACTGCCGCAGCGCCGTTGTTTGGCAGTACCACCACTACTTCGTGAGTTTTTTTATTCTTTCTATTTTTAAAGTAAAAATAAAGATTAAAACAAATCACTTGATAACAAAATACAAAAAACCAAAAACATTTTTATGCAAAAATCACTATTTGATGACCTAGGCAAGACTTAAGCCAAAATATTTTGGGAAAATCTTGCCGCGTTCTCCAACTATATATCATTTTCTATTGAAAAAAATATTCTAGCGTATCCTCTCCTCTAAGATCCCTCATTGTGACTGAAAGTCTTCCTAGGTATGAAATCAATATTTTATTTAAAGGGCAATTAGCAAAAGCAGTACGGCAAAAGCTAATGGAACATTTCATGATTTTCTGAATACTCCAATTCTATTAACTTTCCCCGTACTACTTGTTTATTAATGTCCGCACTACCATACTAATTGTATTAATTGCTATTTAAAGAACACTCGAATTTTTCAGCACAGCGAAACCCCTGTTCGGCAGCACGACGCAGGCCTCGTCCACCCCGTCGCTGTTCGGCTCGACGGCCACTGTGAGCGCGGCTCCGTCCGGAGGCGGATTGTTCGGATCGGCTGCGACCAGCACTGCCACATCGGCATTCAGCACCACTCCTTCCGGATCGCTTTTTGCTAAAAGTTGGATTTAAAAAGAATTATCTATAGGAAAAATTCTTTCAATCGTTATTTTGATTATTTGTCCATTTTCAGGAACCGCCACAGGTACAGGTACGGGTCTGTTCGGCAGTTCGACTGCAACCCCCGCTACTGGAGGCGGATTGTTCTCAAGTAATCATTTTCTGTTTTTAATTTAAAATAATCAAAAAATTATTGTTCTGGTCAAATGAAGTGGAGTCTCATGTGTTAAAAAATGCTTTGCAAGAAATGCGCGTCACGACCATACGCAACGAGGGAGGCTAGAGTGTAGAGAAAGAGTGGTACGCAATTTTCTCTGTCTCGCCTTTTCTCACTATTTTCAACATACGATCTTTCTCACTTAATTTGATCGAAACAAGAATTTGCAAGAGATTAAATTGAAATAGAAAAGTTTTAAAAAACTGAATTTCCAAATCTTTTAGACACAACTTCCGGAGGCCTATTCGGAAGCAAGCCGGCCACCACTGGAGGGCTGTTCGGTTCGACCGCAGTCGCTCAGCCTCAGAATCAGACCAAAGAAGTCGAGACCATTCAGGGAATTCTCATTGTAAGATTTTGAATTTTTGCCAACCTACGTAAATGACAATATGACTAGATTTATCTTTCCCCACATTATTTTTCCTATTCCTAGCTATAGTTCTCATCATCCTATCATCTTATCATTTCAAAATTTTATGTCTTTTGTAAGATTACAGTTTTCCTTGATTGTAGAATTCCGACTCTCTGGTTCGTTCGCTGACCAAACCTGAGTACTTTGGAGACGAAAGGGATACGATCATCGCGAAGCTCAATCAGTTGGCTGCTGCACTCGGTATTTTTTCAAAATTAAAAGATATCATGGCTAGAAGAAAAATGTCATTAAATATTTCATTTTTTTAGAAATTAAAAATATAATTCATGACTAGAGAAAATTCATATTTTTTCCTATTTTTCAATTTTAGGAGTGGGCCAGGGCGTTCACCGTCGCGACCAGCCTCCAGTCAATTACGAGAATGGAATCTTCTTCAGATACAAGGTAATTTCCAATTTCTATAGAAAATTCATGCAGTTTTCTTCCAAATAATCACTATTTTCATCTGAAATTCAATTATTTCGCAATGTGCAAATTTCAGGCGATCGGTTATAACAAAGTCTCCGAGTTGACCGACGAGGATGGGATCGTGTCGCTCATCACCAAAAAGCCTAAGACTTCGTAAGAAAATGAACTTTCAACTTTTTGACATTTTAATCTTATGAGATTTCAAATTTGTTTAAGTTTGATTTTTTAATTCGAATTTTTAGCCTGATAACCGCCACTGAAAAGCAGGCCTTTCTGGACGCGATCTTCGCGATCATCGGCAACAATCCGAATTTGAAGCCGCATTTTATGGAAAATGGCATCAAGTCACTGTCCGATGGAACTACTGAGGTCGTAAATTTATTTGAAAAATAAAAAGATAAAAATTTTCAAATTTAATTAAAGGAGAAAGTATATTTTGTTGAAAATTAAAAATAAGTACAGAATCTTCCATTTTCTGAAACACTTGAAAAAATGTATAAAATGGTAAAATAAAAACAAGTTCGAAATTCAGGTGTGCATCTACATAAAGGAGAACGGTCAGACGATGTCGAGCCGGAAAGTGGCGCAGGCACTCGGCCAGCTGAACATCGCACAGCAGCTGGAGACGCAGCTGCAGGTCGACAAGACCAGGATTCTCCCCAAAGTCGCCATGTCCACCAAACAGAAGGAGGCATATTTGAGGGATGCGCCGTCTGGTAAAAATTCGATTTTTTATTATATTAAAAATGCAGATGTTATTTTTTGTTTTGAAAATCACCGATTTCTTTAAAGCATTAAAATTTATAGAATAGAATGAGAAGAGTTTTACAATGAGTTATAAAAGAAATTAGGAAAAAGTGGATTTTTATTCTAAAACTTTGCAGGTTTCGACTCTGTGCTCTGGAAGCAAGCAGTGATGGAGAATCCGGATTCCAAAAATCTGATTCCCTACCCGATACGGGGCTTCGACCAGCTGAAAGAAAGGCAGAAGGCACAGGCGAGTGAGGTCGAGATGCAGAACAAGGCACTCGACTCGATGCACAGACGCACCGCCAAACTGCAGGAGGCACACACCAAGGCCTCACTGAGAATGACACAGCAAAAAGCCACCCAGAAACAGTTATCGCATAGGTTGTTGAGGTAGGGGTTTTTTTGTAGAAAATGTGAAAAATATATCTTTTTCTTCATCCAAAGTGAAAGATAGAAACACACATTCCTTCTTAGCAGTTTCCTATTTCCTGCATGCTGATAAAAAATAATTGTATTTTCTGGAATCTGAAAAATTAATTCAATTAATAACTACTTATGCATTAAAGGCAAAACATTGCTAATACAAATTGCATAAATTTTCAGTTTATTATTTTTATTGATTGAAAAAATAACAATTTAGAGTCCTCGCCATGCAACTGGTCACTCATCGCTACTCGCAGTGCATTTCCTCGGAGGAGGAGCAGATTTTCGCCGCCCTCGAGCACATCAACGCACGCCTTGCAGCGCCCAACCAGATCAGGGACAAAATCAGCGATTTGACCGAGAAGCTGAAGAATCACGCCGATAAAGTCGCCAGCCATAATCAGGTATATTTGATTTGATTTTTAAAATTCTGCCTCTTTTAAAAATGCATTATATTCGTTTCACATAGTTCTTCCTTCAACTATGTTTTCTAAAAATTAGCTATTTTGAAAATGTTAAAAATGCCCAACCTTTCATTTTTCGTCTTTTTGTATCTTTTATCCCGGAAAATAGTGGTCCAAAATATCTATTTTGAGAAAGAAATCCTCCATTCCCGTTTATTTTTCTTGGATATTATATTCCTAAAATATTTTTTATCTGGAAGAAAAGGCTTATTCTCTTATTTTTCTAGTGAAAACTCGAATAATTGCAGGACAATTACCATTTGTCTGAGGACGACTCTCAGCAACTGCGGAAGTATTTGCTGCGCTGCCAGGAAGGCCTCGAGAGTCTGCTCTCCGTCATCTCCGCCAACCGCAGGGATCTCCAAGCCATCAGCAATTATATTTACTGATTTAAAATTTTTTAAGATTATTTTTACGGTCTTACAAACTTGATCTTTTGGAAACATCCTGCATTTATCTTCACTACGCGCCGAGAAAAAGAGACTTGTCTTTGTATCTCGTTTTCCCTTAACATTTCTTACTCACCTCACTATTTTCAAAAGATAAGGTTTGTAAGGCCGTACTCTTTAGTTTTTTTTCTTTAAATTATTTTTTATTCTTGTTTTGTTAACATTCAAATAAAATTCGTTCCTTTGAAAACTTAATCTTTTTAATGAAAAAGTGGTTCTATCCACATTTTACCTCAATCAAAATTGGATTTTAGATGGATTAAAATTAGATTTTTTCAGAATGAAGATAAATACTGAACCCGTCGAGGAAGAAAACGATACGAGCCCAACGAGTGCTTCGAAAATGGATAGGTAGGAGCCGTTGAGATCTCTAATTTTCACTATCTCATTCTTGTTCACAGTAAAACGACGCGATTTACCCTTCATCATTTTTCCTAGTGCTATTTTCTCTCTACTTTTCTGTATTTCTCTCCCTCGTCTATTTTTCCACCCTGCGTTTATTAAAATCACTGAAGAAACGTGATTTAGTGAATCCTAAACCGGAACAGCGGATGTTTTCTTTACGTTATCTTTCAAAAAATCATTTTTCAAACATGATTCTTTGAAGAATTAAAAATATTGCTAGAATTTCTAGAATGAAGACCAAAGTCGAAGTGAAAGAAGCAAGTGCTTCGAAGAAGGAGCGATCCGAGCAGCTCAGACAGGAAGCCATGTGGAGGAGAAGTGAAGAGACCAAGAAGAGAAAGGAAGCTATTGCTTTTGGAATTGAACAGATTGATGCTGCACAAAACGCACAAGGAAAGAGAACCGTTTTCGACGATGACAGCGATGAGGAGGTTGGATTTAAAAAAAAAAATTTCTTTTGAAAAATTCTTACGATTTGAAGAGTACTTAGGAAAACATAATTTTCAAATAGTCGATTATTTTTTCAGGCAGGCAAAACCAATGGGAAACGAAAGAACGGCAGTCAGAAACCTTCCAGTTCCAAGGTATTTTTTGAATTTAAAAACAAATGAAATTTAAAATTTCAGGTGAAACTGTTCGACGATGATGACTCAGACGAAGAGCCTGTCAACTTGAATATTGAAAATCGACATAAGGGGGATAAAGGTTGGCAATTTTTTCTTGACTGAAAAGGGCAAATTTTTATTTTTTATGAGAGGTGCTAATTTTTAAATTTTCAGGAGTGAAATTGATGAAATTGGAAGCGGCCTTTGGGAATGATCCTCGATTCAAATTCGACGATAAATTCGCGTCCTCGAGTGATAGTGAAGAGGAGGGGGGAGATCAGGTTGGAAAAAAAAATCTATTTTTAAAAAAAACCCTTCAACTTACAAAATAAAATAGAAAATGGTCAAATTCTCACACAATTTCATATGGCTTGAATTTGCCAAACAGCTATTTGCAGAAATTTCTTGAAAATACTTAACTTTCAGACCAATTCAAAAGAATAAAAGTTAGAAAGAATAACAGAATTGCCATTTTTCCTAAAATGATTAAATTTATGAATTTATAGGAACTTGACGATGAAAAGAAGAAGCAAAAGGAGATGTTGGCGAAGATTCTCGGCAGAAGCGTGAAAGAATTCGACGGCTCCATGCGACCTCCCTTCACTCGATTCGATCCCACCAACGAGGAACATGTCCAGTGGGTGGAAACGCATAAAAAGGTTGGTTTTTTTTTAAAAATGAGTTTGTAAGGCAGTCACACTGTTCTGTCTCTTAATGATAAGAGTATCTTTTCATCGCATTTTCTTCACTGTTTCCTAGCTGCGATGTAAAAAATAGCATTGCAAAAGTGGAAAAGGAGAAATTTTCTGCCGTTAAGAGAAGGGCGCAATGTCAGTATGGCTGTAGGTTTCTAGTCACGTGCTATTTCTCTCTCGTTCCTTTTTCCATTCCCATAACCAAGCTTTATTATCTTATAAACTTTACAAATGATCGCTGAAGTCCACAATTTTTCAAATTTCAGAAGAAAGAAGAGAAGACGTCAAAAAAGAAGAAGAAAGAGGAATCGAGCAGTTCAAGCGACGATGAAGAAAATGAAAAGGAGGTAAGCTTTTCTAAAATATTGAATTTTCAAGAAAATGTCATAAATTTCAGGAAGGAACTGCCGAGAGTCAAGGTCTTCACAGAATCGAAGTCGAAATGGACAACTCGTTTGCTGATGAAGTCAGATTTTTTTATTTTAGAGAAAAAAAACGAAATTTTCAGCTCCGCAAGAAAATGCGAGGGGAAACGACGGAAGAAGACAAAGGATTCTCATTCCTTTCGATGATCAAAGACCAGAGACAGAAGTTTAACTTCGAGCAGGAGACAGACAGTGAAAGTGAACAGAGTTCTGAAGAAATTGAAGAAGAAGAAGAAGAAGAAGAAGAAGCACCGAAGAAGGAGTCCAAACAGGCTAAGGTTAAATTTTCGATTTTTCAATTTTTTTGCAATACTATTTTAAAATAACAAAATTCATAATTTTTATGAAATTTAAATGATTTTTGGTAGAAAGTAAAGTTTTCTTTCAGCTAATGAAAAAAATCCTCAACCAAGAAGTGGGCGAGTCGAACATCGAAAAACTGGAAGATTTGGACATGCAAAATGAGCCTTCTGTAGTCGCTTCAACTCAAAAGACCCCGAATAGACAGATCTTTTTCGTCGATGGGACTGATCCTCATGTACGACTTTATTTTTATCTTCAAGAAAACCGATAACATTTCTGTAGTTTTAAAGAAGAAAATGTAATTTTTCTGCTTTATAAGAGTTCTTATGAAAATAGCATGAACTTTTCCAAAAATACGTTTCTTCGATTTTCTAAAAAAAAAGTAAACTGAGTTTCCAGATCAAAAGCGTGGTTTCGAATTTCCGCCGGACTCAATCAATGGAGAAGGTCGCCTCCAAATGGGCTTCCTACAGGGATTCCATCATGAAAGTATGATTTTTAAAACTTTATTCGGTCCAAAGGAGAACAACCATCAGAAACATTTTGCGACCTACCCTCTATAGTTTATTTTCGTCAGATGAAAATGCTCCTAGGTCTGATTTTATTTTCAAAAAAATGAAAATTCCAGATTTACAAGTCGAAAAAGAAGGACGCGGCGAGGAAGAAGCGACAGGATTGGGGTGAATTGACGAAAGGCAGAGGGAAGCAGGGAAACAAACGGAGGAATTTTGAAAATTCGGGAGGTCGGACTTTAAAATTGAATCATTTTTTAGAGAAAATTTTTAGGACCCCCAAAACGGAATAGAGAAGAAACTCTGAAAGTCCACGAATAGAGGAATTAGAGACTCGTTATATTCATTTTTTGGTTATTCGAATTGTTGTTGATTTTTGAGAAGTTTATTTTTGTTATTTGTTTCGTAGTATAAAGTTTCAAAATTTATATTTTCTGCAAAAAATGAAAGGGATTTGGTTTAATCCAAATGAAATACCTAAATTTGTAGGATTTTTCCTTACTAAATTTTGATTTAGATAATGGCTGATGCCATAGACAGTATTTTGTCAAGCAGCAAGAAGGAGCCAAGATTCTATCAACTTCTGAATTGCGATAAGAGCTCTTCGGTAAGCATTTTTTTCAGTTTGAAAAGAAATAGAAAAGACATTCAAATCGGAAGATATAGTTCGAAGAAAAGACGAATTTCCACCAAACCCAATATTTCCCTTTGCAGTACTATTTTCAAAGATCTTTGAAATTTTACAAATAAAAATATTTTGCAGACCGAACAAATCCAAGCAGAATATCGTCAGTTGGCCAGAAAATTACATCCAGACAAGCAAACTGAAGAAGACAGGCCTGAGGCATCGAAGAAATTTTCCGAGATTCAGGTAAATTTTAACTTTCCTTTGACTCTTTGCAAACCATTAGACATCAACATAGAAGACATAAGTAAAGACGTCTTCTCAAACATCATCTCCATGTCTTGATTCTTGATGTCTCGCGGTTTTCAAATGGCCTTATCTCTGATAAATTCAAGATTACTTTTAGAATGCCTATGAATTGCTGACAAATGAAAATCGAAGAAAGCTGTATGATCAGTGGCTGAGTTACCCTCTTCCTATGGATTTCGAAGAATTTGAGAGGAATAGTGATGCTATTAGAATGGTAAGTTAAACGCGTTCCTGTATTTTAATGGTATTTGAAAATCTGACAGTCTCGCAGGTTCTAAATCTTACGAATATTATGTTAGACTAGGAGAGAATAGAAGAACATTTTCTTTTGAACGTTTAAAAGTGAGAGTGAATGAGAAGCTAGAAAACTAAAAGCCAGAGCCAGATTTGGATGAAAAGCGGTATAAATTTGCGAGGTTGCAAGATTTCTTAATTAATATCCGATTTTTTTATTATTTTTAGTCAATGCACTGGGCCTCTCCCAGGCAAACTCCTATGATAGCGCCTGAAGAAAAGGAGGAAAAGAAACCTGAAGAGAAAATAAAACAAGGAAACAGATGGTCAGATGAACAGAGACATCATTCTGTCGTCATTGACAAGTTTCGAAATTATGCCATCTAAAACTTTGTAGATAACTTGAGATTTGTATATAATTGTATTTCCAGAACCGGTTAGTTCAAATTCACTTCATAATCATAATTTTAATCTCGTCATTTCACTTGCCCGAGTTTTATTCTTACTGTACATAATTTTATACATTTCGCTAGAATGCTCCGAATAAAGATTAGATTTCTATGTTATTTTTCCGAAGCTTTGAAAAATGCGGTTTTAGCCGTATGGATATCTTCTTTTTTCGAAATTCTAATCTTCTGAATATAATTTGTCAAATTTCAGAAAGTCACCCGAATCTTTAAAGTTTTCCAAGCGGCAAAATGGTGCAGCATAAAGTTAAAGTCAAGGTTGGTTTAAAATTCAAATTAAAAAAGGGCTGTCCATGTAGTATCTTCAATTTGCATGGATTTGGCTTCCTGTATTTGTCAACGGATAGGGAGACTACGGAGTATAAGAAGTGAAGAGAAATAAGAAAAAGCCATTGAAAAATACAGGAGGCCCGTAGATTTTATAAATTCAAAATAAACGATTTTTTTCTAAAAGCCAAGTTTAATTAAAACTCTCAGACCTCACTGCCAAAAGGAGTCAAGCAAAAGACGAAGAAGGCGAAACCGCAAGGCCCGAAGCGAGGACACAACGTCTATATTGCGCCCAAGAAGCAGCACCTGATTCAGAGAGTTCGTATTTCTTGATTTTTAAAATATTAATATTTAATTTTCCTAAACATTTCTATCAAACTAATTTTAAAATTATATAATTAAAAATAAATCTTTAGTCAATTTTGTAAAAATGAAAAAAAACAATGTTCAGAGGACAGCCTTCATAAAATTGTCATTTTTTTAAAATTTATCTTTTTTCAGGACAAGATCGAAGCGGAAGTGACGAAAGTGATCAACGATAAGAACGAGGAGCTTGCGAAGGGACGAATCGATGCGGCCAATGGCAAAATCTGAATAATTCTTCATTCGAAACAAATTCCGTGCTGAAGGTATCACTTCACTCATTGGCAACTACTATATGACGGAGGGTGTCTTCCTCGTACTATTTCTTCCTACTCTCACCTCCCTACCCTATCCCTAACTAGAGACTCGGTCTCCTCCGTCCGCTGTCATATAGTAACTGCCCATTCATTTGTTCTTGTTATTCAGAAACTGAATTTTTGGGCTTCTTGGAAAATTCATGCATTTTTCATCAATCCCATTTCATTTTCACAAACTCTTTATTCTGGATTTATTGGAAAAATCGTGAAAATTTTCTAATAATCCTTTTCATTGTTGATTTTTCAAAGATTACGACATTTCAATAAATAAAAATGAGAGAAATTTGTAAATGTCAAAGATCAAAACTCCACATTATGCAATCCTTGGCATCATAAAGCATCGATGATGCAATTATTCTGAAACTTAAGCAATAGACAGGTCTTCGATGCTATCTCTTTTCAACTTGACTCGAGACGACTGCATTGTTTGACTCTTTCTTCTGAAGATGGGCTTCTCATAGTAGCATCTCAATTAGGCAATTTGCCAAAATATTCTGACCATAGAAAGAGGTGTCACTCAAAGGACAAACAAAGGAACACAAAATAGAAAATTTTACCTGGAAGTTTAGAATTATTACGTGAAGAAGTTAGGAAACTGTTTTATTAGCACAGAGAAATAGATCACATTTTCAATTTTTTGCTTCCCAAAAACTTTAAGTTTCATGATAAATTATGCACCTATTTACTTTGACACAGAAATATCACATTTTTTCTCCTCGTTTTAAGAGTGTCCATATTATTTCTGTTGACCAACGCTCAACCCCTCTTTGATTTGATAAGTTAAAGTTGATAATTCGACAAAAGGTTTGGCAGTTTTTTCTTCGCGACCTTTTTCGAAGACTGCTGCTTCGCATTAAATGTGACAAAGTTGTAAAGAGATTGCGCGTAGTTAGTTGCCATTGGCAGAGGCGAAAAGCTGCATTATTTTATGAGAATAAAGACAAAGCGACGAGGCGACAGAAATAGATGTGTAAAGGAAAGACATCATGCTAATGCAACTGTTGAATAGGCAATCAAAATTTTACTCTGCGATTCGATGAATAAATAGCTTTAAAAATTCTGTAAAATAATTTTAATATCGAGAATAAAGTTATAAAATTAGTTTTTTTCAAGAAAAAATGTTGAAAAGAGAAGACAGAATTTGTGTAAAGAAGAGAGGACATGCTAATATAACTGTTAAATCAGCAAAAAATCTAACATTTTTAATAAATTGATGAAAAACAGGACAAGTTCATAAATGAGTTCTGAACGGCTATTTAAACACGTAAAGTGATGTTAATTTTAATCTTCGATAAGATTTACAATCGTTAATTTATCAAAAAGCAAAACAAAGAAAGAAGACATGCTAATGCAATTGTTAAACAAGGAACAAAATCTTAGTTTTAACAATTAAAAAATCTTAACAAAGATCATACATGAATTCTGAAGTTATTTGAACGTATTAAATGAAGTTTATCTTCTTTTCACTCTGAAAGTTCATAATTCATATTTCATTCGAAGAAAAAGATTAAACGAAAAAAATAGCTGTGTAAAGTCAAAAGAGACATGCTAATGCAACTGTTAAAAAGGCAATAAAATATAATTCCATAACCTTTTTATCATCAACCAGCCAAGAGATCGAGAGAAAGATAACGCGGGTTACCATCCAATAACTTCTTGGAATTTGAACTAATTAGCATGAAAATTGCGATTTTCACGATTTGATGCATAAGTTATTTGAGAATAATGTTTAAGAAATCGTACAAAATTAATTGGATTTTCATTTCAAGGAACGTTTTTTCATAAAATGCCCGTAAAATTTTGAAAGACAAAAGATTAATTGTTTTTTGTTTTCAAAAATCTTCCTGGTCTCTGTGCCTTTTGACTTAAGGACTAGAAATTTCTTCTGCATTTCTTACATAACAGTCTCATCACATTCATCCATACTCAGTCAATGCCTCATGTATGTCTGCCCAATACAATCCATCAGCAAAGTAGCGGAGGAATAAGCGAGATTCCCTCAGGCATCAAAGAAGGGAGGATGACCATCAGAGAGCCCTTGAGAACTGGCCGCGATACAGCAGAATGACTAACACAGACACTGATTGACAATTATCTGAAAGCTTTTACATCGATATATTCCATATATGGACATACAAACATCATTTTCCATATCTCATACATTCAATATCATCTGCCAACGAGATTTTACTATATATTTTCTTTTGTTTTGTTTAGGTATTCTGAAATGTTGTTACTTTAAAAGTGTGCGTTAAAAAATGCTGTTACTTCTTGCACATTCGTTCATTTTGTCGTCATTTCATAACTTTTAATCATACCAGAATTGTTCATAATCATGACTCAATTTCTATTCCCTGAATCAAAGTAAAAGTCTCAAGTATAGTTCTGATTCTTGATCCCTGAAAAGTTTCAGTTTTGTTGCGATTTTTTCAAAATTCAAATTCCGGACATCTCTGAATCATATCCCTTGCTTCTCGTGGCACAACGTCCTTGAACGCCCCTCTTCCGACCGTTTTTCAACATTGTGTATGTAAGATGATCGCGGCATTTTCACGTCCCCATATCCCCTATCCTCATTCGAATTATTACTTGAGCGGCCCTTGAACTCTCCCCCCTTTTCATTCCGCACTTCACTTCTTATCCATTGCCACTTTGGACTTGAATATACAGTATAACTCTCTGCAATTAAGAATACAAAATCTCATCCTACTTTTACTTATCCACCAATTCGCTAGCCCCATTTCAATTTAGCGGAAGCAAAAATCGCGGAGGAAAGTGAAAAAGCGAAAAGAAAATTTTTGCATAATGAATGGAACTTGTTTTTCGGCTAGCGGTGTAGAAGCTGGGGGCTGCGAAGAAAATTTGTCTTTTTGCCCGACGCGTTTGACTTGAACCGTAACTGGTGCGATTTTTCGGCTGCTTTACCTCCTCGTCCTGTCCCTTGTCCCCTGCCCCTCTGCTGCATAATGCATGATGCAGGGGCCAATTCAACTGTTAACCGTTTGCTTTCCCTCCCTCCCCCTCTCCTTCGCCTTTTTTTTTCATTACCTCGTTACCCTTTTGTGTACTCAATTGGGAGCGCTTTGTCTAACTGCCAACTGAAACCACCTTCTTCAGCCTATCCATCTCCCCCTCTACAACTTTTTTACCCGCCCCATTTCCTTCAACAAGGGTCATTTTAATTCCAACCCTTACCCAATGAGACGGCGCTAGCTCACCCCCCAAACTAGTAACATTTTTCGGAGCTTTTTCGAAGCGCTATCAAACAAAAGCAGAGGTCACCCCCTTCGCGTAATTTGCATCATCTCGCCTTTTTATCACTCGACCATAAAAAAAATCCAACCTATTATCAAGAAAGAAGGGTGCGGAAAAATACAATTACCTACTATCGGCATTGCAACATTTCGGACACACTTATTTATAATTTTCTAAACTAAAGACAAAACGTTGGTAGAAAAAATGATAAGAGGATCAGAAATGGACTTCGGCAAAACGAAAATGTGTCAACTAACAAACTTGGTAATTTAAAAGAAGTACGTTGAGGAAAAGTTAACAAACATGTAAATACGTAAATCTGCAAACTTCGCAATTTGAAAAGACAGTAACAGTGTGCAAAAATTAAAAAGCGTTTCCCTACCCCTTCCAGCCCTAGATATTATTTCGCCAAGTTGCGAACCTTTTGAATTCCCGAATATGATTTGCCAAAGTATACAGACATTTTCGAAGACCCCTGTGAAAATCTTATTTGACATCGAAAATGAACGCCTCAAGCGTATTATGCGAACCAGGAACAATGCACTCGCACAAATGCTTGGGATTTAATTGCTCGTTCGTTTGCATTGTTATTGCGTGCCAATGTGTCATATATTCATACACCTTACATTCATGTAATAATTATTGCCTAACTTAATACAATATTTATTGTGAATGAGAGGACCCATTGGTTTCACGTCGAATGTGTATCGCATGAGTTACATTTTTACCACTCTTGACTTTTTCGATAGTGACACGGCTTCTGCAGTAGTTGGCTGAGGGAAAGAGGGCTGCCTTTTTCGTCTGACATTTTTATTCTCGCCCGGTGTCGGAATTTTTTTTCTGTCGCCTTTTTCGTCGTCCATTTATTCGCTTTTTTACTGTGTAGATTGTGTTGGGTAGTCATGATGAGACAGTCAGAGCGCCCTCTGCCTTTCTCGGCCGGGGCATTTCCTCCCGTCGCCCTCTCCATTCGCAGTAATCTCTCTCGGTTTTGTTCAGCTTCTGCCCTACCTGCCTAACAGGTAGTATCTTTGTCTTTCTGCCTTACTCTCTACAAGGTTTGTGTCACGGTTGCAGCTATCGAAACCAAGTTTACCTATAAAAGGACGAGTAGATCGAGAGATGGGGCCATCGTCTCTTCGCTGTAAGTTAGTCGTCGTCGAAGAAGATTTGTACATTGTTACGTGTAAGACAATTCATTATATAATGTATATATTTATTTTGCAACTGTCTATTGGGTGTTATTTAAACGCGCATGGATTTCGGTCTGACTAGTTCTCTAATCTCCACTTCGCGTGGGATATACTCCATTACCATTCGACTTTCGACTTTTCGACAACGGCGCTCATTCTCTCTACTCGGCTTCGATCCAGTCTCTCAAGCCCTCATTTACCCCCATACATTTAACGTTCATCTCGCCATTCAGTCTTCAATGCTTGCAACCTCGTAAACTTCCACATTTACTCGCGTATTTTGCCTCGGGATTATTCTGGAATTCTCTTGATGAGTTCCTCCCTGCTTCTATTGTTTCGAATGTGGTTGTCACTTTTTCTATCCTCTCTGCTGGGAGTGAATCGTCAAGCGGCATTTTGCCGCGTTGCATGGGGCTTCCTGGTTTCCTTGCTTTGCCTTCGTTGGCCTCTTCAGCCTCATCATCGTCATCTCCTCATCAATCGCGAGGATCGAGTCACTTGCTTCCCCCTTCCACAGTCAGACACTGTGCTTTCTTCCTCTGCCCGCGCAACAGCCTCCTTCCTTCTCACTTCTGTTCATTTCCTCTTTATTTGCATGCAGCTGTTGGCATTCCCTATTCCCCCGCGCAGACGTTTCAAGCATCTCCCCTCACTCCTCTGGCCAACCAACCAACCACGCCGCATCACATAAGCAACATACAGATCCGCTCTCCAATCTCTTCATCCAACATCCTTCCTAATTTTTTATCGAAGACAATTCAATTGAATTCACACAATTCGCATTTCCGTGTGTTTGGCGTCGTCGTTAATTCCGATTGTTAGTCTTTGAGCATATTCGTATTGTTTCAGATGTCATCGGAGGATCCTAAAAAGCTGGCCTCCGAGGCCGAGTCCCTCAGAAAATTGGCCTTCTTCGGTGAGCACTATCAGTTTAAAATTTCATATGTTGGTAAACCTGAATTTGTAGCGCCACAAAACAAAATTTTCCAATCAGAAGATCAACTATCATAATTAGGACCAATTTTTGCGCACACCATTTCGAGCTTAATTGAATTTAAATCTGCCTTCATTTTTTCGCACTATTGCAACATTTTCATGCTACACGATATTGTGTGATTCATTCAATAAGTTCACAATTTGGAGCTGAATTAGTTGAAATTGTGGTGTTTGCAGGAATTGCCATCTCAACTGTGGCCACCCTGACTGCCATCATCGCAGTTCCAATGTTGTACAACTACATGCAACACGTGCAGTCCACCCTCCAGAACGAGGTCGACTTCTGCCGACACAGAACCGACGGACTCTGGGATGAGTACAACAGAGTACGTATTCGAATTGTACATGCTATGACTAAACGAGCAAGACTCACTTTGAGCTCCTTTGAAAAATCATCCATTTTTGTTCAATTTAATCAAAACTTATCAATTCATCTACAAAATGGTTAAATTTCCAAAGAAAACCCAAATCTTTGATCTACTAAATTTCTCATTCAATTAATTTTTTTTACATTTCCCGATCATTTGTAGGCTCTTAATCATTTTTCTATTGTTTCGAGAAAAAAACGTTCCAACTAATAACTCGATTACATTCGCATTATTATTACTATGCCTAAATGCTTGACAGTACTTGACTCGAGCGTCGTCCTCGGTAATAATAACTCTACAACAACTCAACAATTCATCCATCCATTCTCAGAGAAAATCTCCATA
>LIAE01007662.1:27485-43745 GCA_002287525.1 Diploscapter pachys
AGTAGTAATGAGTGAAGAGAATAAAAATGTTGAGAATAATAGCAATAATAATAATAATAGTATCTTTCTAAACGCATTGATTGAGGAAAATACATTCTTGCAACATTTAATCCCATTAAATCAAAATTCGATTTAATCATAGTTAGTGCACAAGAGCATTTATTTTGACTTATAACATCCAATTAGATTTCTTTCTTCCAAATCATCTATTATTTTTAAGACATGCAATTTTTTAGATATTTATGCACAGCAAATTTTACTATATGATGAGATTACGAGGTCTATAGTTAGAGATAGGGCAGGGAAGGAAAGTAGGACGAAATAGCATAGAAAAAGATAGGTCTCGTCGAATAGCAGTTGCATTATGCGTATGATAAGTTAGCAGAAGCGCCAGTTAACTGTCAAACGTTCTTGTCAGTTTCTTGTGAAACCGCTGTTTTCCACCGCTGTGTGCGATTTGGCAATAACAACACATTTTCATCAATCCGGACTCTCTTTTCTGGAATAATCCAGATTCCAGCGACTGCGAAAAAACGTCAGTTGTCGTCGAATCAGCAAAAACGATGAAAGGAGCGGAGAAAGTGAGGAAGTGAACTGGAATGAAGTGAGCGAAATACAGAAACATAGAGAAATGCAAAGTGGGTAAGAGGGCTCTATTAGCCGAATCTCTTGAATCTCCGTGGGTCTCTTGCTTTTTAGCCGCTTCTCTGACCAACAACTTCCAGAAGGAGACTAAAGTTTCTGACTGTTTCAGCGAAAATAATATGACGCAATCGAACACTGAGATACATCCTAAAGAAAACTCTTTAAACTGCAAAAACACCGAATCTTTGCCTGAAGCCTAAGAAAATGATCATACTTTTTACAAGTGAACATTGAATTTCGAAAGAAAATGGCAGTATCATCACATCATTCTTCCCTCTATATCGCTATAAGCAAAATTTTAATGAGCATTGCTTTTCACTTACAATGTTGTCTATCATGGAATGCTCATCAATTATGAAATATAACTTCATTAAGGTTCAAATAGTGATACAAGATAGTGTTTCTCAAATTTGTATAAGATTATTTCGTTTTGCAGTTCGAGCACATCAAGGGAGTGCCAGGAAGAATCAAGAGAGCCGTCCAGCGCAAGAGATCCAACGGATACACCGGCCACTCGAGGAGAAAGTTCGTCTCGCACAGACGCGCCGTCGCCCGAGGTGCCTCGTCGTACGATGCTGGTGGCTATGGAACTGACGCTGCAGTCGGCGGTTAGAAACTTTCATTTTATATTTACCTATTGTTAATTAATGCGATTTGTTCACAAATACGGAAACATTGTACCTCGGTACTTACCGAAAAAAATATTTCTATTGGCGATAGCTTATATGATAGCGAATTAAACTTATCCACTTACAGGTGGCGGCGGCCATGGAGAGTGCTGCTCGTGCGGAGTTGGTTCTGCTGGTCCCCCAGGAGAGTACGTAATTTTTTACCGATTTTATAATTATATATGCAGAAATTATTAACGTGAATTATTAGCTAAATTTGATGTAGTAGTAAGACTTTCGTTAGGATTTTTGCGAGCCTTATCAAATTTATCAATAAAATTACCGTATTAATCAATCAATTTCAGGCCAGGCCCAGATGGAATGCCCGGGTAAATATTTGAGGATTTTCCAATATACTGTATATTGTTTACTCTAGCAGTCATAATTAGTGAACAATATCATGATTTAATTCAATCGTTTTCTTTTATTGAGCTGTTTATTTCAGACAAGACGGAAACCCAGGTAGCTGATTTGTATAAATAGCCGAGTTTTACTATAGCCAAAATTAGTAAATTGATTAACCGAAATGTTATAAATATAGTGCATGCATAACATTTGGTTTAATTTACAATTTGGAAATGGTTAAACCTGATTTATTTATACTAAAATCGATTCTCAGGATCCGACGGACAGCCTGTAAGTGAAAGAAATATCGCCAACGAAATTTTGACGATGAATTCGAAAATCCGAAAAACTATTGATTATATAACTTTAGGGAGCTGATGCCCATCCCGATGAGCAGCCATCTGCCGACAAGTTCTGCTTCGACTGCCCAGCTGGTAACAATTATTGTTATTATTGATTTGTCTATTCCCCTGCATTTAAAATAATCCTAAGATTCTAAATTAGTTTATAGATATCTTTCATATACATACCTAAACAAAGTGATGCTATATCAAATTAGTAAGGTGCCTGAATATGTGCAATACTTTATAATTGTAGCATCGTTCGCTCTTTATTTATGCATGCATTGAAAAATATTAAAGTTTAAAATTATATAGTTGCCTTAATAACATCATCTATATTTACTAAGTTATATACTTTCAGGACCACCAGGACAGGTTCGAACGTTCTACAATATTCTGATAAATCATTTGTCAAATATTAATTCGAAAAAATTCTATTCTTACGATAGTTTGATGAATGATCTTATCAAATATTGCTGGAAACTGAACTAATCGTTGGAAATTTCAGCCAGGAAGACCAGGACCTAAGGGACCATGTAAGATTAACATATTATGAAATTGAAATAATCCAATTGCTTTCAGCCGGACAGGTGCCGTATTCATTTTCATTTTAGTCTTCGGACTAAATTTAACGACGGGATTAAAATGTGGGGCTATCTGGAAACCGCATGACACACATGACCTCATGACATGTGAAATAGAGTAGGGTTTTGGGCGGTAGACCTTCTTTCCCATACTTCTATGCTGTCGTGCAGTTTCCAAGTTGCCAAAATGTGGAATATTTCAAGCATTTTAATCCAAATGTTGAATTTATCTCCGGGATTTAATGATATTGAATAAAGTCGTCTCTTTAAGCCAGGACACGATGGAGGCAAGGACTTAAATCCATTTTCACCGGCTAAATTAACCATTTTCAGAGCCCGGCCAGCCTGCCGAGCCCGGTTTGGACATTTTTCGATCATTTGACGACGAGATATCACTCAAAATTAATTTTTATCGATTATTGTACCTAAAAGTGGTATCTTGTCAAAATATATGATGATGAAAAATGAATCTGAACGATTCGACTTAAGGAGCACCCGGCCCACAAGGTAAACATTCAGGAAGTATTGAAATGTTAAAACAAAAATTATGAAACATTTTGGAAGGACATTATATTTTAAAAATGAGCAGCTGATTATTTCTTATAATAATAATGGTATAATTTCAGGACCACCTGGACCGTGAGTTTTCGACTATATTAATTTCAAATCAGTTCCTAATTAATCATTTTCTCCAGACCCGGAAACGATGGACCTGTACGTATTCTTAATCAACTATTATCAATATATGGCGTCGATTTTCAATTTCCTATGGCAAAATATCAATTTTGCCATTGGAAATAGAAATTTGCTCATATAAATGATAAGCTGATTCTGAATATTCAATCGTCTTCTTCAGGCCGGAAATCCTGGGTGAGTATGCTAAATTAGCATGAAAAATAGTTTAAAGAAAAAAGTTCTTTCAAGTTAATCACTAACGTTATATTTGATTTAGTTTGAATTTCGTATTTCATTCAAATGAATAATGTTCAAAATGAAATTCAAAATTGGCCTTTTTTTCGAAAAGTCGAATTTTGCCCTTGATTGTGCTCCTCTTTAAGTATTTTCCTTTAAAATACATCCTTTAATCTTTAAATATTTCAATTTTTGTATTTTAGATCTCCCGGACAGCCCGGACAAGTTCACGAAGTCCCAGGAAGCCCCGGACCAGCTGGGTAAATATTTATTTATTTATTTTTAAAGAATGGCATTTGTATATTTTCAAATTCATGTCTTGTGCCATTTTCACTATTATTTCCATTTAATTTATTGCCTAATAATTCTAATTTCAGACCACCAGGACCCACTGTAAGCTTTCGATTTTTTATAAATCGGAGTCGAAATTTTCGTCTAATCTGCAAAAAATGCAATTGAGCGAAAATTTTTCATCTTTCGTATTATTTTTGATTTAATTTATTTTTTCTATTTTAGGGACCACCCGTAAGTTGATCTTCACTCGTTTCTGCGTAGTAAGGTGTTTTTAATTTGGCATATTTCAGGGACCACCAGTAAGCTGATTTATCGACTGTTAAACTTAGTAATTTGAAATAAAATTGAAATTTTCAGGGACAACCAGATAAGCGCATTTTCTGAAACTCGAGAAACGTCCTTCATTTTACAATGAGGATTTTCCCGATTATATTGAGCACAGAAAATGATCATGTTTTTTTTCTATCTGAGATTATACTTTTTAAATCTCAGTTAGATAAAAAAAATACGTCGTCATTTTCTGCGCTTAAAAATCTGAGTTTCAAAAAATATGATCGACGATTTTAAGACACCCAGGAAACCCAGTAAGTGAATTTATCTTATAAGAATGATATTTTTCGGGAAATGGAAAATTGAAATTTACTTTCGTTTGTTTCATAAACAATATTTTATCTAAAGTTTAGCTAGAATTTTCCGAAAAAGTCAACAACTCGTAATGATTTTTTCCAATATTTTGAAAATAATTCATCTCGATTAAGGGACACCCCGGTGGCCAAGGACCTCGTAAGTGACACCTGCTGAAATACTTTACCTAAAAATAAATATTAAAATAATCATTTTCAGCCGGAGATGCCGGAAACGTAAGATTTCAATCTGTCACTCGTTTTTTATTTCCAATGTTATTTAAAATCATTTCAAATAAAGTGTCATTCGACTTTACTCGAAATGATTTAATAGCGTTCGGGAAGAGTTAAACTAGCGATAAATTGATGGAATCTTCTTGCAGGACGGTGCCCCAGGAAACCCAGGTTTGTCATTTCTCGCTTAGTAGCTCAAATAATAATTTTGAAATAATTTAAGGAGCCCCAGGAGAAGCTGTGAGTCGAAATCAATCATTTTATCTTTATTGATTTATATATATGTATATATATTTTATCAAAACCCATTTTAGGGACCACCAGGCCCAGGTATCATCGAAATTTTCATAAACAATTTACGCTCGGGATTAGAATTGTCAACATGTTCTTTTGGAATATTGTCACTCAATGTTTACATTTTAACCCTGAAATGTGAAATTGTTTATGAGTACTTTCTCAGACGGCGAGAGCGGAGGCTGCAGGTAAATTTATTTATTTTTATAACATTTTTCAATGTGAAGAAAACATTGTCGTAAATAGTTAAATTTGAATGGAAGTTCGTGAATTTAATTCTTATAAAATATGAAAACTTCTATTAAAATATTATTCTCGACAAAATTTACCATTAGCCATTTGAATATTAAAACTTTTATTCATACATTTATCCTGATGCTAACTTTCGAGAGCATATCCTAAGCTTTTGGTAGTAAGAAAGTTGTGATTGATGACTTAATTGAACATAAAAGTATTTACCTTTGCATCAAAACATTAAATATTCATATTTACATTTCAGCCACTGCCCACCACCCAGAACTGCCCCAGGATATTAGACAGCAGGAATTTCACCTTCGAAAGCTGTACTTCGTCAATTCTAGTTTCTCAGATTGCCATTCACAAATCACGGTCACTGCTCTGCTCTTCACTCTTCATTTTCTGTTGTTATCTTCTAGTTGCTTTGGCTGTGCATCTCAGATTCGGGAAAATTCGTCCATCCTCTCCTCTTTCCATCTTTTTCTTGTTATCTCCTTCTTGTTTTGTAGTTTACCAATCAGAATTTCACATTTTGGGTCGATCTCTATTATTGTTTCTTTCATCTGTATTTTTCAAGAGGAACATCAACGGTTCAACTTCATCTTTTTTGACAAACGCTTTTCATCACCATCCGAAGCAAATTCCACATCATCATCTCTGTGCACTTCTTGTGATACAAATCCGTCCGTCCATTTCATCTCCATCAACAATACAACAAACGAAAATAATAAAAACTTTTAACCGCATAGATATTTTGTTTTGTTTATTTAAAAATAGCATTTTATACTTTATATGAGGTGTTGTTTTTTATCATCTGATGCCAAGAATGTGCATTCGACGATGAAAATTGGATGCAAATCAAAAGGAATGCTAATTTACTTGAAATAGTGTTAATTGTTTTGTGACCAGATTAATAGATGCCCTTTCTCAGCATTATTATTCTCATAAATGGCAAGATATGTCGAGAAAATTCAAGTTTTTCTGTTGTTATGTTCAAAAAAGTGATTAAATTGGTCCCTCGATTAAAATACAGCGCGAAAAAAGAGTGTCACTCCTATCGTAGATTTGGATCTTGAAAATCGTCGTTGAGCTTTTCCCCAATATCTGGGAAGATATAGATATCTAGACGGTCAGAGAAAGAACTGAAAGTTTGGGTGGCGCAGCGCGAGAGAGGCGTTTGTAGCCAGTTTTCTGCGCATTTTCATCATTTCGCCGCTATTTCTCCCTATGTGTCTTTGATTTTTTCCGACTTTCTGCTTCTCTAGGTGTTCTTCGATTGCCTATAGAAGGCTAATGCGTCGTCGGTTCGGTCGGAATGAGATATTTGGGAATCGCGAGAAGTCGAGAGACACAGAGACACAAAGAGTGAAATTGATGCTAACGAGAAGAGATCAAGACACTCGTTCTTAAACGGCAGAGATATCGCTTCACTCTCTCCAGTTTTCCATGCTATTTCTCCATCTCGAGCTAGAAATAGCATGAAGAAAATGGAAAGGGAAAAGATTTCTGACGATAGGAAGTGAAGAGAGACAATAGAGTGAAAGTAGATGCTTGTCTCGTCTCATCATTTTTTGCCTATCACTTAAAAATGTCGTCGTCGTCGTCGTCGTCGAAAAAGTAGACAATGCCCTTAAACGGTTTCACACCCAATCGTCTTACCTTTTTCTGCAGAATCAACTGACATAATTATTTATTGCTTCAGCATCTCATCCTCATCATCATTCATTAAACAAAGAAGCAGTTTAGTTGTTTCTAGAAGAGGACAGTTTTTTTTCGAGGAAAACTTAAAATACATAGAACAGAAAAGTTAAGGGTGTGTCAAAGTAAATGGACAAATTGATGAAGTTCAAAAGGCTGTTTTTGAAATTTTTTAATGAAAATTATTATTCATAGGTGAAGTTCTGAATTAAGAATGTTAAATATTCAAAAACCGTAGATGGATATTAAAAGGTCGATAGCATCTTGACCTGAACTCGATCCTTAGTAATCGGCTAAGATTGGTGAGGCTAGAAAACTGAGACCTATCACTCAAGGCCAGGATTCTACCCATTCGGTCGGAATTTCAGTGATTTTTAATCCTGCATTGTTAGACCTGTTAATATCCCTGACGTTATTTTCGAAATTGAAAAGTTCCTATTGTTTCTAAAGTTAAAAATTAAAAATCAAAATTCTGAAGTCTGAATTCTTCTGAATATTTGAAGTTCAATGATCAAACTCGGAACTATCCTAAATTTTGGTAAATAAATTCATAGATTTCAAGTATTATACTTCATGCATCCCCGTTCCTAACTCCACCTTTCCCTATCTTGGTGATCAAAAATGTTCGTTCGCTGTAAAAATAACCTTTACCACACCCTTGATTGATGGAAAATAAATAAATCATTTTAACACTCACGCATATGCAAAAATATACCTGCATGATTATTAAACAGGCAAGCGGTTGTGGCTTAAAAGTGGTGATAACGAGAAAGTGAAAAACAAAACACCTTGTAAAGCGTTCAAATCCTCTTTTCTTGTTCTTCATCTTCTTTGCGACTTTTTGTTGAATCGGATGAGATATGACTAACGGCACGAACATATCGAATGCCAAAGAAAAGAAAGATATGAACACTGCCCCTAACAGAAATTTTTCCCTTCATTTTTATCATATTATTTCTCCTTTTTTTGCTAGAAGTAGTGTGGTGAAAATGGGGAAGAAAAGATTTTTCTACCGTTGAGAAATAAGAAAACGAGGTGGTGAACTAAAGGATATGTGAGAGATTCTAAGAACTGTGAAAGAATGAAGAAAGAGAATCCATATGGAATGGCAGATATGACGATGGTATGTTAGAAAAAGGAGATATTAAACCGGAACATATTCGAATAGGATAAGCTTACTGTGAAGTATAATCGCTTTAGACAGATTGCACAATATGCTGGTTTTATTCGAAAAAAGATTAAAAAAACGAAGTTACAGGATTATGAATAAAATTTGATAATCAAAGATTAAACAAGCAATTTTTAAGTTCTGGGGAAAACTGTAAGAAGTAATTTCTTTCAAGTCCTGAATTAGGGCCAAAAACAGATCAACGATTTTCAAAGCCAAATAATATTGACCTTGAAAATTGACTAATCTTACCTAAATAATCACTTTAGATAGATTGCGTAGTTCTGGATCAAGAAGAAAAAGAGAATAACTGAGATAAACAAATGAAAATAAACGCGTATGATTAATGAAGTAATTTTTGAGAGTTCAAAGATGAAGATAAAGATCTTTATATAAACATCTCAAGACCAAAAAATTTCGAAGCCAAAAAACCCTGCCTATCTATGTAAAGTAAAATAAGTTCTTCAGATTTCATAAGAAATCGATTGTGAGCATCATTTTGGTAAAATAACTGAAATAGCAAGACGTAACTGATGCATTTAATTTCTGAATCGATACTGATAAATGGCACTTCAAACCATAATATGAACTGAACTTAATCGAGGAGCTGTGAAATTGAATAAATTGCACGATCTCCTCGAAATCAACCACCACCGTAAATAAAGATTTTTAATCGCTAAACCTTCGATGGACATAAATTTTACTCTGATTATGTGTTACATACTTGTTAGTTACCTCAAAGTATGATGTATCGTGGTTCAAACTAGATAACACACTGTTTTTGTTTGATCATATTTTTATTATATTCACGTGAAAATAATAACAATAATAGTTTCGAAAACGGCATAGAGCGCTTCAATCATTGTAATGATAAGTGATATGGACGCGTGTCTAAAGTTGTCGGTTGGTTTTTCCAAGCAGAGTTGCACGCTTCTGGTCTGGGATATGCCGGGTTGGCTTGCAGCAGGCATGCATGCAGGTAGAGGCAGGCAGGTAGAAGCTAGGCTTCTCCCTTCTCCTCAGGTCAACACACGGTGTTCGATAGAAGAGAGAAGATGTTAGAGATATTGCACCCATAAAAAGTGCTCCATGAAAAAGCGGTAGAAGTCTCGCGCGCGAACGCGTCCCAGTCCATATTTAAGGCCCCCATCGCTTACGTCGACACAGCGTTCGTCTTCTCTGCCTTCTGATTCAGTTATTTAGTTTTTTGTTAGCGACGAAAGCATTCGGATGACCAGCAGAATCAAGTCATCAAGTCCAGTTTCAGCAGCAACCACTTTTTATGAGCACTAGCCATTATCCCTTTATAATCCCCCACGCAGCTAACAGCATTATCAGTCTGCGAACTATTCCATCTCATTTCTCATAATCATCATTAATTCATTGATTTTAAAATTTATTATAATTTCATTCATTCATTCACTTTACATTTTACCTCAGTACACTAATAGACTTTAGTCTATTCATTGTTTTAAATTCATTTTCTCATTTCAAAGTTTGGAATACTCTTAGATTTGACTCTTTCACCCTCTCGCACTTAATTCGGATTCGGATTTTCTTCCGCTTAAATTCTATTCGTTCCGTTTTCAGACGATGGAGGACAAAAGAAAACTGATCGAGGCTGAGTCCGTCAAGAAGTTCGCCTTCTTCGGTACATTAGTTCATTTCCATTAACCTGAGCCATTATTTCCCTCCAACCGTTCCGAATGTTTGACCTAAAGGTTTCTCTATGATAGTACTGCATGAACGAAGTAATGCAATGTCAGGTAAAGAAACGGTGATTTACCACCTCATCTTATTGAAACATTGCATCACTCGTGTATGGCTTCGATAGAGGTATCTTTAGGTCATAGATTCGAAGAAAAGTCAGAGAGAAATTATGGCACTCTCGATCAGATTAGAATGAGAACGATTTGTTGACTTTTGGAAATACAAATATAGAACTTTCTCAAAACTAATCTGAACATCCGAATTATCGCGAAATGAAAATACTCGACAATTCTGTGATTGAGGCGTTGCCGTCTCGACTATCGCTACGCTGACAGCGATCGTGGCCGTTCCCCTCCTCTGTGTCTACATGCAAAACGTGCAATCCGGCCTGCAAGACGAGATCAATTTCTGCAGAATCCGATCGCAATCGCTTAGAGGAGAATTTACTAAGGCAATTCTTAAAATTATAAAAAAGGATGTAACCGAAAGAGTAGTTAAATTTGCTACATCGTTCATACGAAATAGCGTTGGAAAATAATTCTTCCCTATCAATCCCAACTTTTTCACATGCGATGATGTACTTTTCGAATTGTAGAAAAACTAAATCTTTTCTTTTTCAGATTGAATCGCTAGAGAAGGAAGAGAAGACCCGTGAGAAGAGACAGGCCTACCAGTGCTGCAGTTGCGGAGTTGGACCCGCCGGCCCCGTAGGATTTTAAAATTTGGAAATTATAAGTTCATTTAGCGGCAAGATCTACAAAATATCATATTACAAAATACAAAAAAAATAGTTTGGAATTTTCCTCCATCATCTTGCTGTCTTATAATCTTCCGATATAAAAAAAAAACTTAATTTACACTCTGAAATAACAATTTATATTTAAGGTCGGAAACCCAGGTTTGGAACGGATGCGATCATACATTCTTGCATCTTTAAATTGATTTTGAAAGAGCGTGGGGAAATGAGCATTTTTCAAATCTTGAGAAAGAAGAGTCGTGAAAACGTGACGATATAATTTAATAATATTTGCTACAGTTTTCTCATAACATGGCGTCACCAAATCACTACTTTCACAACATTTTCTTGCATCACTAAATCCAATTACGCTTCTCCATTCGTGCTCTTTCGGAATCTCAACTTGGCGATAAGTTGAGCAGGTCGAAATCGGTCGACTCAACTTATGCTGAGTATAATAGTGCAAGATGTAAATTCCAATCATCTTAGGACCCGACGGACAGCCAGGAACCGATGGAAGATCAGGAGTAAGTTTTTTACTTAAAATTCATACCCAAACCCTGAAAATTCCGCCAAAATAGCTTTATTTTGACCTAGCATATTAAAAATAGCTGAATTTTGATCTTTTTAGATTTAAGGTATAAATGTTTGATTTTCAGCCTCCAGGCCAGCCAGGACCAGATGCTCCAAATGACCACGTCGAGCCCAGACTTGAGGACTTCTGCTTCGAATGCCCAGCTGGTAGGATTATTCAAAATTATATTAAATTAATTCAAAAATACGCTACAACTGATCTTACGGAATCGGCATCTATCTTCCATAATACTTGGGGAATATATAGGACTGTTTTATCAAATATTCACCTGATCTTATCATAACTAGTTATATTTGAAAATTAGGAACATCATCGTTCTTTCATATAGTAGATTGACTCAGTCTCATTATTCAAGGGAATCGATCCAATCTAATCATTCGCAGTGAATATATCCAATCTAATGACATGTTTTTCAGGACCCCAAGGACCCGGTTCGTATCCAGAATCAATTTATCTAAATTTAAGGATAAATATTTATTTATTCTTAAATTTATTACGCTTGATAAACTGATTCTGAATAAAACTTTAGCTGGACCTGCTGGACAAAAGGTTTGCTCAAATTGGACCTGAATAAAATGCATTTCCTGATTTCAGGGACCACCAGGAATTCCCGGAGAGTCGTACGTGACTTTAACCCATTTCTAGCCAAAAATTCGTAAAATTTGACTTATATTCGTATTTCAGAGGCCCACAGGGACCACCAGATAGGCCATTCTACGAGCTTTTTCCGATATTATCATCGTTTAAAATTCATTTCTTTCTCAAACTCTTTGAAACGATGACAATATGCGTTAAACATCCCCACTAATCATTTAATTTTACGAAGACCCGGCCCACAAGGACCTCAGGTATGATTTATCGTACCATATTCGGAGTAATTAAATCATTTTCAGGGACCACCAGGTATCGACATCTCAGTTTATCGCTAGTGATGAATCATTGCAAAGAGATATTCTCTCTTTGCTATAATTCATTCTCACTAACGATTAATTGACTCATGGATCATCTTCAGGACCACCGTAAGTTGCTAAACGATATATATTTGATTTAATTTGACAATATATTAATTTCAGCGGAGACGGTGGAAGCGACGGAAGTGAGATTCTATATACTTTAGATTAGTCTAAGATATAAAATAATCAAATTTCAGCCCCCGGAAGACCGTATGATCTTTTTTTTTCTCAAATAGGCCATAAATTCCTAAATTACCCACTTCAGAGGACCACCCGGACAAGTCAGAAATATCCCAGGCAAGCATTTCTGAAACATTAAAAAATCTAATTATTGAATATTTTCAGCTCCCCCTGGACCACGTAATATTTAAACCTAAATTTATCGAAAAAATTAATTAAATTTCAGCCGGAGAGCCGTACGTACCATTTTACCGCTTTTTTTTATCTTTAATTCGTAAAATTTGACTTATATTTCATATTTCAGAGGCACCCAAGGACCACCAGTAAGTTTTCTATAACCTTATCGACCTGATTATGATTAATTTGTATATTTTCAGGGACCATCAGGAGGTTTGAGATGGAACTTAATTGAATTATCGAGTTTTATCGCTTATTTGGCATATAATGCTTAAATAAACGATAAAAATCGTTATTTTGAAAAACTTACTCAATATTTTCGCTTCCAGAGGACGGCAAGCCAGGAAACAACGGTGAGTTTCACCTATTATTGTATTCCGAGTACTTTTCACCTCGAATAAAGCACTGTCTAACAGAGCGTCTTTTTCATTCGCTCTCTCCCCCTTTCGTTTTCTCTGCTTCCCTGATTGAAAGAGAAAGAAGAGTGAAAAGTAGTTAAAGTAATTGGAAAGCGATATATCTACTGATAAAATATCAATGATAATAATATATATTAAATTTCAGGACCCCCTGGACCCCAAGGCAAATTCCATTGCAATTTATCTGCCAGAAATGAATTATCACTCACATTTTCTTCCTTTATAAAATCATATTACGAGTGATAGCTCATTCTGTCTGACGATAAATTACTAAATGACATGGATTTAGGACCTGTAAGTCTTAAGAATAGAAATTTAAATGAAATTTGTTATCTTGTAGCAAGGAGATGCCGGACAAGTGAGTTGCAGTTTATCATTCGCGACAATTTATTGCTTGAAATTAAATCTGCATCTGAGATTTAATTTCAAATGATAAATATTTGTCACTTATGATAAAATTCAACTGAATCCTCTTCCAGGACGGAACTCCGTAAGCCATTTAATTGAAATAATTGAAATTTATTGTATTATTTTCAGCGGAAACCCAGGACGTGAGTAGCTTAATACTTGTACTTCTTTTGAAAAATATTTATTCAACTCATTTCAGAGCCCGGAGAACCCGTATGATTCTACATTTCTTCTTCAAAATTTTTAATTTATTAAATTTTAACATTTCAGGGTCTGCCAGGAAAGGACGTATGTCAAAGATTCGATTTTTCCTTACCTTTTCTACTCATAATTTTTATATTTCAGGGAGACAAAGGATCTTGCGAGTATGCCATCGAAAATTTCTTCTATTTCACTCATCTGACTTGGAAAATACGCTTTCCCTTACTCTTACTTACATATCATAACTATTTGGGAGTGTACTTTTCAAATGATCCTAAATAATTTATCCCTGCACTTAAATATATTCGAACGTTTTCAGCCACTGCCCACAGCCACGAACTGCTCCAGGATATTAAGTCCCCACTACTCGAAGTTGACCGCTATCGACTTGACACTAGAAGTGGAAGAAGCTGCGTCTTCATTTCTGCTACTTCTGCTACTGCTAAACCCCATACCTCTCAGCCTCTATCAGTTTTCTCTGCATCATTTCGCTATACTCCTAGCTCTCTTGCACTTCACTTCTGTTCCATTTCTGTATATTTTGTTATTATTCTTAAATTCTCTTCATTCACAAACAACACAGAGTGGCTTTGCTCGAGACAAATTGTGTGCCGGTGTTTACACTTGTAGTTTAGATATTATTCGCTATATAAAAATTCATTGGATTGAAAGAAAGAAACATCATGAAAGACCAACTAATAAATTATTGTTAGCTGTTGAATTCGCTGTTCCTATTCTACGACAAAAAATATAAAAAGTCGCATACAAAAAATACACACATACACATTCAAACTTAATCAACTCGCATTCATTCATTAATCATAATTACATTAGGAAATGAATTTTTTCTCATTTTCGGATCATCATCATCATTATCTCTCTGCATCTTCATCTTCAGATTTTGCTAATATGAGTGAATGGAATGGCATGCCTGATTACGTCATCAAGCAGGGAAAGCGGCATCTGGAAAGGTATGTCCGCGCAGATTCACTTTAATCGACTGTTCATCATTCTCATTCTCAGGCTTCGATTCATCGATTCGATTAACTAGAACATGGTTCTATGTGAGAATCGGAGATTACCAGATCTGAGATCTTCAAGGCAGGGCATTTTGATGGATGGTTTCTCTCAAGCAATCAGACAGCTTCTTGCCTTCCCACCAGAACACAGGACAGCATTCCTGCCAGAATCGGTTCACTTTTCACTTCTCTCAAATTGTCTTTTTTCTCTCAAATATCTCTAAGAAGAAATCGACTGTTCGTTTTTACGATAGACTTTTTTTATTGAAAGACCTTAAAAATTGAACTGATACTGTTGTACTAGATGAGATTCAAATGAGATCTATTGCAGTTAGGCAGTTGGGTTTGGATCGAAAAACAACAAATATTGTTAGAGAATAGTATGAGAACCAGACTAAATAGCTGGGTTTCAAGCTCTAGAGAATTGAATTTGTCAGTCAGAATTTTGATAAGACTCGCAGGCCTGAGCTAGACCTTATTCAAATCATCTTTCTTTCGAGATTAATTTGCACGTTAGTCTTTGTTGTAATGGAAGACTTCTAACCATATCTTGTCCTAATCTTATCTTCTCTTTACTTCTTGACTTATTGTAACAAGTACAAGTCAGCAAGGAGAGAAATCCTTTTTCATTATGATTTTCTTTGATCTGGAGGAAGTTTGAAAGGTGGAAAAGGAGAATGTGTTGATTTGAGTGGGGTTGGCTGCGACGAGGGGTGAAGACGTGAACGGCGAAAAACTTGCAAAAAACGAGATGCGCATCTATCAGCTAAAATTCTCACAGAGAAACAGAAGGGAAGAGAGGAAACTGGAAGTGAAAGCTAGCTTATTCCCCCTTAAAGTGCAAGGGGCAAAGGGTAGCCAGTCGAATCGAACGCACAAATCACGACATGTTAATTATTATCATTATCATTATTATCCACACGTCACATTCGATTAGTAAAAACTCAGAAAAGGTTACGAAAATCATGCAAAGTCATAAAATACCATAAAATTATTCTAATAGAAAGACTTGGATATCTCTGACCTTAACCAACCATATATGGCTGTGAAAGTAGTGCTTAGAAATTTCAAATATGCTATTGTTGACGCCGAAATCTGGGAGGTCGAAAAAGAGGAGAGAAAGAAGCTATTTTAAGCCAGTCTCTTTCTTTCGTGTTATTTCTCGATTTTCTAATCACTAAAAATAATTGTGCACCACTTTGCACGCCTCTCAGATTTGGATATCAACAATAAAATTCGAAATATCGCTGTCATATGTGACTGCTATGGCGCTGCAATAACTAGTGCACAAAATCAATATGTTCTGATATCTGTTTCTTGGGAGCCGAATCTAACAAAAATGATCAATTCCATCACGCTAAGGTCAGAGAAATGTGTGCCCTTCTACCAGAATAACTACGGGTTTTTAAATTCATCAAGATTGCTTCAAAGTGATTTATATTCACTTTTCATTTTCACAAGTTTGCCAATGAAATTACACGTTTAAAGTGTGAACGACGGGGGAGAGAGTGATGAGAGGGGTTTCACTTTTTCATGACTATGAGTTGTTGATTGAATCGTAGATTGGAAATACAACAAAATGACACTCGCAATCATATATGTTCTAATCGTTACATAATAAATTATTCATTACCTAGCTTAGAGAGGGAGAGAGCGAGCGAATAGTTCAATTATGTTATGTTAATGAACTAATTGAACTATGATAGGGGAAAAGATATAATAAGATTAGACAGAAAGACGAAAAGGAAGAGGAAAGGAGGTCTGAGATTTCGGAAAGTGGCCATGCCGAGCTGTTTCTGATGATGGTAACAATGTTTGA
>LIAE01007662.1:43815-72578 GCA_002287525.1 Diploscapter pachys
AGTTGGGTAGGTTTAGATAATCGTTTGAATAATCCAAGTCCATACTCGCAAGATCCCTTGGCTCCCTGAAAATCGCAAAAATTCAATAAGAACTTTGAGGAATGATAAAGAAAGGCATTGTGATTTGGACGATTTTTTTTGTCTATAAAAATCTCTAATGACAAGAAGACATTTTGTGTTCAAATAAATGAAATTACGATGATTTTGTCCAAATAAATTATATTTTTAAAAAAAAACGAATAAAATCCTTACATCGTTTCCATTGGGTCCTGGCTCTCCGGGCTCTGAAAAATTTTGATAAATATCATCTCGAATTCAGTGATGATTCTGCAGAAGAAACTCACGTCCTGGGTTTCCTCTGAAAATTTGAAAATTCATGAAAAGCAATAATTTGAATGTTTCTTACGGAGCTCCATCCTGCAATCCACATTTGTCAATATCAATTTTTCACTAGTAAACTTCTTCCACGACTATTTAGCCATTTCAAAGAAAATCGTATATGCCTTTTTTTCTTTGAAATGAATAAAGAATAATGGCAGAAGAAAGTAAGTGATAAATTGACGACAACGTACGTTTCCAGCATCTCCTTGCTAAAATTAAGAAAATAAAATTCATCCAAACTACTAAGCAACTTACAGGTCCTGAATCAGAGTCCATTAGTAATTTATCGTCAGATCAAAATGGATTATCATTCATTTCATTCTCTATGGGGATGAGGAAGAATGAGTGATAATTCATTTCTGACGGATAAATTGCAAATGATCTTGCCTTGGGGTCCAGGGGCACCTAAATTGGCTCATTTTTATCTGATTTAGACAGAAAAATTCTAATTTCTCACCAGCATTTCCGGGTCGGCCGTCCTCTGGAGCGAAATAGGTTAGATTAGTCGTACGAAATCATTTCCATCGTTGATTTTTTGTTTAAAGATATTTTTGATTGAAGAGAGAAATCAACGATAGAAATAATTAATACAAATATCAAACCTCCTGGGGGTCCCTAAAATCATAGAAATGATTATTTTTAAAGGTATTATTTGAAATTAAAAGGAAGAGAAGTGAATAGTTGAAGAACATGCCTGAGTTCCTGGGGCTCCTCTGAAAAATTACAAATCACTTACTATTACAGGATTAATAAGATAATATGAAGACTCACGGCTCTCCTGGGGGTCCTGAAATTGCAAATTATTAGCTTGCGCAAACTATGCAAGTAGTAATTTCAGTTTAATAAAGGATGTTTCAAGTAAATCTGGTATTTTGATATGAAAAAAGATGATCTATATTCCCTATTCAATTCATAAATAAATGGATTTTTCCCTCTTAGTTTTCCTCCTCGTCTTGAGAAGATAATGGAAAATAAGATGCGCGTAACACACAATCCTTCTATTAAATGAGTGAGAGTACAAATGAGGTTGCAATATTTAAGATATTTGAAAGTGGATAATTCGTTTGAGTGATTCAACTGGAATCCTTTTCTACAAAAATTGATCATTTCACTACTTTCGCGCTTTCACATAAATAATCTAGGTTAAAATTTATGCAAATCACGATAGAAGTCTACAAGATACAAGATATTCGGATCAGTTTGAAATTTAGGCGTCGTATAATTAAATAAAAAAGCATAGAATTTACCAGGGGGTCCAGCGACTGATCTGGTGGTTCCTGGCTGTCCTCTGAAAATTTAGTATGAATAGTTTAGGCAAGCCAAAAAAGAGTTTAAAAGAAAACTGCCGTACGGGTTTCCGGGAGCTGAAATAATTTAAATGAGTGATTTGAAAGTGGTTTAAAATAATTTTAAAATCCTACATCCATCTTGTCCCTTCTCGCCAACTGGTCCTTGAGGTCCCTGCTCTCCCATAGCGCCAGGTCGTCGTGAAAATCAGATGATTAGATCAGGAATACTCAGTTAAGTCAAAACTATCTTCGTTGATATAGCAAAAAAGATCAACAAAAAGTCACGAAAATGCGATTTTTGTATGTTTTATTTATTTGATGGCTATATTGAACTAAATTGATGATGAACTTATCTGGTGGTCCCTGAAATCATAAGAATTAGTTTTGTATCAAATATTAGATGGCTATTTTTCCGAACTTTCAAAATTTAACAAATAAGAAGTATTGTCCATTCGTTTGAACGAAAAATATATCGTTCAAAACATTGTTTTTTCGGAAAATAGTCAACAAGACAATGATATAAATCTTACCTGAGGTCCATTCTCTCCGGCGTTTCCAGATGGTCCCTGAAGATACCAAATTTAGTGTTAAATTAAAAATATCAAGTTTACCTTTGGTCCGGGCTTTCCAACTGAAAGTAGATATTATTCAGAGTCAATTTATCGCAGAAATTCATCATAATCATAATATGAGTGATTTTTAGCTCATATTATGATATAATGACGGCGATAAATTGAATCTGAATACAGTACCAGGTCCTGGGGGTCCTGAAATTAAGACAATTAAATCATATTCCCTCAATTTATTCGATCATAAATCGATTAATTTTGCGTGGGAAACTATGTTGTCATAAAAGCTTACCAGCTGGGCATTCGAAGCAGAAATCGTGCACAGATGGGACGACGTGGTCATTTGGAGCATCTTGGCCGGGTTGACCCTTCAAATAATTATTTAGAAGAGTAATTCAATGTATTATCTGTCAATTAAAGTAGTTTTTCCCGTCTCAAAATCGGTCTTAGAGGTTTTAAATTGTCTCAGATGAGAATATTATCAAATATATTGGTAAGTTGGATATAAAAGTCACTTACGGGAGATCCAGGTCTTCCGTCCGATCCTGGGGCTCCTGTAAATCAGCAAATCAGCCACCGTAATCGTGATTATAAGGTTAATTTGAAATTTTCAGGCAGTTGAGATTCAAGTTTTCATAGAAAGAATGAGATTTTTAGCAAAGAAATCAGAGAAAAATGGATTTTTTATCGAGAAAATGACTCGCCATCCTGTCCTGGAGCTCCAACCTTAATGATAAATGATGAATTAAGGTCTTAAATCGAAAATCTTACAGGGCCGGCAGATCCCTGTCCGCATGAGCAGCACTGGAAGCTCTGTCTCTTCTCACGCTTCTCGGCACTACGGAATGTTTCGATCTGAAATTGGTAAGCTTAATCATTCTGCTTAAATCTGACTATTTTGAAGAAAATACTGCAAAAAGTTTATTGCAATTCAGGAATATAATATTTACAATGTTTTCAAGAAAAATATTGCATCTCGTTAAAACTGAATGTTAAGAAAAGGATGTACATCTAAAATTATTCTAAATCCTTTACTTCATATGTTGTTAGATGTATGCGCCTTTTTAGATTTTCTCAAAAATCGCTATTTTATGGCCATTTGGAAACCGCATGACATCATTACACAAGACAAATGCGAAATAGTATGGTTAGGCAAGAGAGGGAGAGAGGGTATGTCTCGAGTATGCTATTTCGCCCATGTCTTGTGCCACAATTCCATACGATTTCCAGGTTGGTATTCGTTCATGTAAAATAGTATTTGTCGAATAGTTCTAAAGATCTAGCCTTGGTGTATTCTCCTCGGAGCGAGTCGGCTCTGGTTCTGCAGAAGTTGATCTCGTCTTGGAGGCCAGACTGGACGTGTTGCATGTAGACGCACAGCATTGGAATGGCGACAATCGCAACGAGGGTGGCAACCGTCGAAACAGCCACTCCTGTAAATTCGAAATAAATCAAATACTCGTCTTTTGTCCCTCAAAGACTCTTGCAGAGGGAAGGGGGAAGGGGTGCCCGCGAGATTAACCACTGTGCTGTGTCTCTGCACCGTGTATTTCATACTGCACCCTTCGCGGATACGCGCTCCGCCATCCCCTCAGTAAAAGTCGTGTTCAAAGACAATGAAGAGTAATTAATGACGCAATATTGGCCTCTTATATAATTCACTGGTTTATCATGATCGCCCATTTGTAAAATTCTTCACTAGTCATTTTCCTTTTCTCTACACTCCCTAGCCCTCGAGGGACTAATGAATTTTACGAGTGGTGATCATCGTGAACTGATGAATTATACAGTGAACCAATAATATTTAGATCTTATTTAAAGTTTAAAGCAAATTCTGTAAAAGTGACTCTTTGACGAAATATCATTGGATATAGAATCTCTTCCAAATATGATTTCTTTCAAAATGTCTATTTTACAAGTTGTCAAGCTTAATGAGAATGAGAACGAAATAAAGAACTCGATGAGTTTCGTCGTTTCAAAGTAAGCGAAAGTAAATAAATTTGTAGATTCAGAGTTAATTCGGTAGAGAATTTTAAATAGGGTAGTAAATAAAAAATTACCGAAGAAGGCGAATTTTTTCACCGACTCGGCCTCGACCAACTTCAGCTTCTCCTCCATCTGAAAATGCAAAATCAGAGTTGAAAAGAGACCGTTAAATTTTAAAAAAGTAAAATAATTCATAATTTATTACAGTAATGTAAACGTAATAATTATAATTAATGTAAGAATATAAGAAAATGCAATAAATTGATGACGCTGCTGTCTGCCCTTCAAGGCAAGCACATACACGTTTTTTCACCGATGAGTAGATAATTTCTTTTATCCGACTCGACTTATATAGTCGTTGGTGCTGACGCTTCATCCAGCGCCGCCAGAAACACACGCAGTTTTTCGTCTTCACCGTCTTTTTCTCTTCGCCCTCACCTGGGGTGGCGGTATCTCTTTTTGTCAGTATTTTTTCATCACCGTCTTCATCTGCTTCTTTCGCGCATTGCTTTCATTTTTTTGCGCGCTGTCTTCGTCTTCCACCTGTGGGACAGGCACTGCTGGAGGATCTCGGACACCACTCCCAGCTGCTGCGTCGTATGCTGAACGGCGTCAGATTAGAGATAACGCGAATTTCAGAGGATCAGACAGATATGGCTTCTCCTTCTTCGACATCTCCCTCCACAGTCAGGCAGGCAGGTAGGCAAAAGCCCGTTTCTCTCTTTCTCTCCCTGCGTTCGCGTCGTGTCTTCATTTTTTCATAGCTTCTCCCTTCTCCTGGCCTGGGGGAGACGACGAGGAAAAGCGTGAAAAAGAGAGGGCTTCTGCAAGAAGAGGACTAGGAAGAGAATTCTCATATGAAAGACGAATCGAAAACGATCAGTCGGATGGGTCGGGGCTAATGAGAAGCCTTTTCGAAGAGGAGAAGAAAGGCAGAAGCTAATGCTGCTGGACACACTCAATTCGAGGGACGAACGGGACGCGAATCACCCCGTATATTCATCATCCAATTGTAAATAAATTTTATTGGCATATTAAAATGATTATGCTGAATAGATTTGACAAGATATCATGTGTTCATATGTTTGTTTTCAATCGTAACTTCATCATCAAGGCCATCTACGAGGAGACATTCCAACTTTCATTGATGAAATAGTATGAAAAAGTTGCTCTTTACTCAAAGACCTTATCTTGAAGCGGTGGGATGTCATTTTAAAAGATCTTATCAAATAATGATATTTTAGGATTGCCGAAAAGAGTTTGTCGGGTTTCTTTCTGCTTATCCAAGCTTAAGTCTTACAATTAGAAAAGTTGTAAATATTTTTATTGGTATAAAAATATTGAAAATGCTAAAATATTGAGATGCAAATGTGGTATTCCCTGTTGTTTCGTATTTGGTGGTTTCATCAGCCGAACCAATGAGGCGATTGGTCTGCATAGCCCCACACGCCGTTATAATAGGGACCTGGAATCGATATATTTTATAATTACTTTTAGAAACATACTAGTTTTAAAATAATATGTTGAATTGGAGAAATGATTTTCTGTCAACATTTTTTCTTATTTTTGAAGATTTAGAGTTTCTAAATTGAAAATAAATGGCCTCACTTAAAGGGCTAGCACATGTTTAGAGAGAAGATAACACATTTTATCTTTTCTGTATATCACTTTTTATATTTAATTATTGTGAGGTATGCAAGTTGCCAGATAAGACATAAGGCAGATAAAAATGCGAACGTGATGGTGTTTTGCGTCTTGATCTAATCTCATATTCTCAATAGTCAGAAAGGCGTTCTCCTTTTAGCCTTCTAGATCGCAATAAGGTGTTTTTTACAACATCGAATTTCTTGCCTGTTGTGGCAATAGGGGATAATCATCTCTAGGCATTCATGATGTCACAAGGAAAGTTTCTAGTTTAGTAAACACTTTAAACTTACCTCGAATCAGGCAGTTATTAGTAAGATAAGGAATGTGATTTGGAGGTTGGAATTGGTGCTTAGTCCTTTCAGTCTCTAGTACCGAAATTCTCTTACCGAATCGTTCTTGTTGCAACGTCTCGAAATCGGTCGGCGCAGGTTGGCCGTAGCGATTCTTGTGGAACGAAATCTCGTGGTAATAGTTTCTGTAGGCAGCGTGGGTGTAGAGAGGAGGCAGACCAGAATTGTAGAATTTGTCCCTGACAATTTTGCTCGTTGAGATTTCCCGTGAAAGGCGATACAGAAATTTCACCTGTAGAATCCAAAACTATCGAAGCCCCCGTTACTCGGTCCTATTCCAAATGGTCCATAGCCAAAGTTGTTCGAAAAGTCATTCCTCTTTATCCTGAAAACAACAAGGACATAAAAAAGCATAGCAAATTGAATTTGCAAACCTTTTAGCCTGAATTATAGTAATTAGTGATATGCAAATCGATAATTGGCAATAATTGATTCTCATAGTCACAAGTGATATTATCGAGAAGTCGAGAATCGAGTAAAATGCATGGTGTTGTTGTAATGTGTAATGTTATTCTTCTCATTCATCTTGCCTTATTCTTCTGTTGCAAATTTCACTTTTCTATCTTCATTTTCCCGACATTTAGAATATTCGGCAAGAAATTGCACGTGATTTCCATTCTTTTACCCAAGATAATTGATGAACCTTATGGGTTCCTCGCAATTACACTTAGACTAATCTTATCTAATGCACGGTACCGCGCATTTGATGCAAAAACTTTTAAAATTCAACTGGGTCATCCATCTATTTGCGATAGATTGGGGTATAATTCACTTGGAATCATGCATAATTTTATAATCATGCCCAGTTTGCACAGTCGCAGATCAGTAAGAACCGCTACTGAAGACAAATTCTCTCCCGCCTTCCCAGCGAGAGGCCACCTTTTCGTGCTCCACCCGTTACGTCCTTCCTCCCCTCATCTCTCAACACTGCACGAAACACTGGCTCTCGCTTCTTTTTCCCTTTCTGAAAATAGCGCTTGTGTTTGAGAGAGCAAATACAAGCTAGGGAAAAGGGGGGAATAGAAATGTACTTGCGAAATCGCATACGAAAACGAATAGTTTATCTTCGACCAATAAAATAACGACTGAAATGTAGTTTTTGAACCCATTTGTTTCATAATAACCGGTATTTTAGATTGAGTTTTGGAGGAGATCATTGAGGTTGAAGTTCTATCAACGAGAGCACCGAATCAAAATGATGATTAGCGAAACTAGAAGAAGAAGTAGGAGTACTGTTGTGCCAAAGAATATCCATGTTAAGACTAAACATTAAAAATTATTCAGAAAGGCAGCCTGTAAATGACGTAATGACGGAATAGCGTAACGCGAAATGACGAGACGCAGTAGAAATTGGCAGGATTTATGCAGAAAAGGAAGCATTTCATCATTTTTGCGCTTCGTCGGATACTAAAGAAACGTTTCGCCATTACTTCATTTACAAATGCCATTCAAAACTTCCATACTATTCATGGAAAAGTCCGTATGAGGTCCATTGCACTCTTCTGAAGGGTCGCTAGTTTCGTATTCCTTGAAATTCTCCAACATAATATTTGCATCACAAAAGTCCGAGTAAGGATCACAGCCCTGAATCGAATATGTCAAAACAGAATAGTCGTCCATTTCGTTGTGTCTTCGGCCTAGCATCTGAAATTAAGAAAAACTATGACGAATAAAGGCTTGATCTTCGTTTTCTTTCAGTGTTTTGAACAGAAGTTTCGAGAGTTGTAATTTGGAAAGATTCGGGACTAGAGTCGGAGTTTAAATTCGCCAGAGTTCAGAATTGGAATCGGAAGTAAAAACAACCCTGATTTAGAACTTTGTCTTCGAAATTTTTTGGTAATTTTGAAATGACGGGATGACGCGAGGACGTGAGCTATAATTAAGGATAGGCGAAGGCATGAAAGTAGGAAGAAATAGTGCGGAAAAAATAGCTCATGTCATCCCCGTCACTTCTCAGTTACCAAATTTGTTCTAGCTCTCTGAAATCGCTGAATGCTTACCTTGATCTTAGGCTTATCGTCAATCATCCATAGCTCGAAAATAACTGAAGATCCGGGTTCTGGAAATCCTCCCACACCTAGTGCAGCTTCCATTGTACCCATTATATCCAGAAATCCAGCCATTTTTATGTCATGCTGTAAAATATAAATTGTAAAGGAAAATCGAAATTTTCAGTATTGACTAATTCTTTAAGAAACGTGTTAATTGTTGTAAAAAAACACAAAAATTCTTTCTTACAGTTCCATAAGTGTAGAACTTTCTCAAATTCGAGCATCCTTCGGTGTCATTTTTCTTGAAGCAAGCTATCTTTTGACGCATTAGACTGTTAATCTCATGGAATAACTGCCCAGCGTTAATTCTGATCCATTTTACATTATGATAAGGGCCTGAGCCTCCAAGTAAATTTATTGCCTAAAAATCTCAGCTAATTTTTAAGGCATTCAAAAACTACGTGAAAAAATGCCATTTGAGTTTCCCTCTCAGCTACATCGTCAAACCACGACGGGACCGCTAGGCCTTCGTTTTTCTGGAAGTAAAGCAAAATTTTGAGACAATAAAAGAAATTTAAAGAGCAATTTGGCTTTGTCGCAAGATCATTAATTGCTTGGGATGTTTAGATAATGGATCATTTTATGACACTATTTCGTTTTGATGTTGCAAAGTTTCGAAAAGCCCAAGCTGTACTTCAAAGTGACGATGATGATGCCAAATTCAATACCTCTACAAGCAAAGTGTCAATATGTTCCATTCTTTCAGCATTCAATTTAGTCGAATTACTCATCACTCTAGCCAAAATTGCATCTATTACTCCGTTCTAAAATTCTTCTTTAAAGAAAAACTCAAATTCGTGCATTTCCTTACAATTTTCCTCTCCTTGTATCGATCAGTGTAGTTGCTTGGGATATTATAGGTCTTGACCATCTCCTTCAGAACAACTGGACAGTGAATATTTCTATCATAGAGTAGCTAAAAGTCGAATTTTTTAAGCAGATTCGTTGAAACCCATACCAAATCCTCCTCCAAAGGTGTTGAGTGAATCGCCGGAGGCAAGGGAAACATAGCTTGGCCAACGATAGCCGCACTCATCAGAACTCGATCGGCGGCACTACTTCGGAACAGGATCTGAGATTATATCTTCTTTGGGAATAATTCAATTTCGAATCAGTAAACAATTCACGAAGTCCACCTTTATCTTCAACATTTTACGTTCACATCGAACAACATATATTCGGTTCATGATGTATGAAGTACATGCATTTCTTTAGAAACCACATAGATAGTTCCTTACTTCATCAGGAATAAGCCTAGAATCCAGAAACGACGAATTCACATATCGATTTCGGAGTACTTCCCCGAGTTTCTTCGATTGTTTTACACCTAAAGGTGGAATATTTAATGAAAATTTACAATTCTTCATCCTAGATTATGAAATCTCTACCTGTATCAGATAAACTCCCTATTCCTCGATAGAAGTGATCTGCCGATTCGGCAGAGAGGAAGTCTTGCACTGGAGCACGAGCTCCATGCCGATACACGACATGAACTTGAAGAAGTTCGTTAGAAGCACTTGACAAACCAATGAACCAGAATAGAAGAAATTGCAGGTACATGGTTAGACTAAACGACTCAAATATTGATTACCGATTCGTGTTTCATAGCAGAGTAAGAACTGCGCGAAATGATACAAAAACGAACTAGAAATGTAATTTTATCGGGTAAACTGAAGGGAGAAAAAATATACACAAAGGCATTTAATTTTCAAAGGTTTTAGAAATAGTCTGAAAAGGAAATTTGATTTTCCGTACGATCATAATCAATGTGTCTGTTCCTAATACTAAAGAGTAGGGGTTTAAATGAAATAACTTGAAGTTTAAATTATTAAAAGTCTAAATCTGCAAAGAAAAACAATGATCCTGATGGGTTATTTCTTCTTTCGAAACCAAAGAGCAGTGAGCTAGATTCAATAACTCAAACTGAAAATCAAAACGGAAACAGATCGTCGACTAATCCGTTCAACTAACAACATGAGTAGGAGCAAATTGGCATAGAAGCAACCTGTCGCTGTTTCTGTTTGTTTGTGCAGCGAAATGATAGGATGATTGGGTTAAGATAGGGGATTGTAATGTGAGCGGGGGGCAATCAGAGCAATCAAACTACCAACAGGGGTGGAGATTTACAGAGATTTATGAGTACATCAGGGCAGTTGTCATTCTCATAGAAAAACTCGCTGTTGCTTTTATCTTGTCATATTCACAGCTCGAAACATTTATCAGAGGAATCATAGCTTTTTTATCCTTCAACTCAACAAATTAGTTTTTCAAGGGGATTTCTTCTGGTCTTTTTATTTTAGCTAAATTTTTATGAATTTTCTTATGAATTGGAAGTGTTGAATGTAGTTAAGTTTTTTCTGCATTTTGAAATCAACTTTATTGGTTAAAGTTACTCAATTAGAGTTAATTAAAACAATGAATAAATAATAGTGAAATGAAAAATGGATTGCTTGCAAGAAAAGAACCGAATAGTTTATTCTCATGAATGAAATTTAAGAAAAGTGTATACTCGCACTTCAAGAAATTAATTAAAGAAGAGAAGATTTGAAGGATGAGATTGGAACGGGAGGAGTTGAATGATGAACGAATTGATTTATTGGAAATTTTTGGAAAGTTCAATCTGTTTAAAGTCAAAAATACTGAAAACCTGGCGACTTTCCCAAAAATGTACATTTTTAATTGAATTATTCCAGACAAGAATCGGGAGTGATAAATATGATATCATGATGTGTTAGACCCGTGCCTGTTTTACAAAAAAACAAATTTTTGGGGTAACAAAAAAATTAGCAGAAACGAGTCTCACAAACCAAAATAATGGATGATGCTGCTAACAGGAAGAGGGTGAAGTCAGGAGTCTGGGTTGAGTTTAACGACGAAGTTGAATTTGAAGAGGGAAAGAAGAAGGAAGGAGTCCGGATAGACGTCGACGAGTCATCTAGTGCCTGGCGCCGCCGAGTTGCTCCTGAAAATTCAAATTATTAGTATTTTAAAATTTTTATTTTTATCGAAAAAGTGGCTTTTCAAAGTGACACGGATAAAATATGCAAGTTTCTTCCAATTGTATCGATTTTACTTGAAAAGATGAAGAGATAAAGGAGATTTTGATTTTTAAAATGGAGCGAAAGTGTGTGGAGCGGGGGGACAAGGATATTTTACTTAGAAAGTTTAGGAGTTGGAAATTGCACAAACTCGCGATTAGAATCCCTCAAAAGTCGAAGATCAAATATCATTCAAAATTACCAAGATAGGGTAAAAAGGCTGCGGGTTTTCGCAGTGCACAAAGTGCTAAAATGCACAATTCTTGTGCCACTTTGAATAGCCACTTTTCATATTTTCTGACGGCAGTTACAAAATTAGGGCACTATTTCTAATGAGAATAGTCAATCATTTTGTAAAAATGTCATGGGAGTTTGTTTCTAGAAAACTCGTGCCATAGTATTGCAATTTTCTTCATTCTTTTACCTGATAGACCTCGATGACGTCGTCCTCTTCCATCTCAAGGGTCTTGGGCGTGTCGTCATCGTTGATGCGGCGTCCGTCGAACAGGAACCTGAGGGAGGACACGCTCACCCCGGTGCGCTCTGCGTACGACTTCTTCAGCTTCGCCATCGACGTGCCGTACTTCACGCGGAAATGTACCTCATTAGCATCCTGACCGACCACCTGCAAATTATCTTCAATTATTGATTTTTGCTATAATTTTATCTTTTTTTAAATAGTCCAAGTTTTGCAATGTTGCACAATCTAAGAGACGGGTAGACTTGCAAATAACAACCCGCGGGTGCGAGTTCTAGAAATTTTGGAAAAAGTGCGGGTTTAGGGTATGCGAATCCAAATTTTAGAAAAGATGTGGGTCGAGTAAAAATTTCGAGAAAAAAAGCTGCAAGTCTGAGAGGCAGAGTCCTTTTCTCAATATTCTTCCATTTTGAAAAAGGAGAAGAACAACGCCCATTAGATCCTGCAGCGTTTCAGACGCCACTTTCTTGAATTTTTGATATCATGATTTTTGGCCTAAATTTGCGAACATATTTATTTTGAAAATATGCTAAAATTAAACTGAAATGTCTTTTTCAAAATTTTGTCCCACCTTCAATTTGATGTACTCCTGGTTTTGGTCTCCGGCTCTTGGGGCGGCATCTTCGTTAGCAGAGGCGTCAGCCATTTCGAATTTGGGTTCCTCTCACTGCGAGTGTCAAACGATTTGAGCGTTAAAAAGTGCTAAAAAGTTCAAGAATTAGAATCAAATAACAAGAATGAAATATTAAAGAAAATGGCGAACACGGCCGAGACAAATTTGAAAATGATGCGAAAATCGAATGCGAGCAAGTGGACGAGACGTCATGTGATCACTATGTAAAAATAAACGAAAGGGCCTACGTCAGCAATCGATAACTCCCACTCTTACTCTCTAACACACAGTCTTGCGCAAAAATCGATAATTTATCTCGAATTTTCGAAGCTCTGCAGATTGCGAAATCCCCAACTTTCGAATATGCGCTTTCGAATATTCGGGGTCCAAAGTTCACAAGGAAATCAAAGAATTCTAGAAAATTCGAAAAATTCGCAAGAAAACCGAAATTTAGGAAGTGGCGCCAGAATAGTTAGAAGTGAACTCAAAACAAGCGCATTTCTGCAATACGCACAAACACTTTCAGCTTCTCCTTTCGTATGCCATTTTTGTTTCTTTCCATTTTCGCACAATTTTTGAAATTTGAACTGTTTAGCTCCTGTAATTAAAAAATTTTGGATTCTTATTCAAAGTTGACTTTTAGAAATTTTCTTAATCTAAATTTCGTCTTTTCTTTCTAGAAATTGGAGTTCAAAGGATCAAAAGATCAGAAATCGTCTCAATTTCGGGTTTTGTCGAGACTTTGTGCATAAAGTTCTGGGTTTTCATAGCCCTGACTTCGTTAAAAGTTTGTGTTGAAATTTCAAGCTTGTCCCCATAAATTCTTTTTCCAGAGGAATCAGATGAACGACGTGCAGATTCGGGTGATCATCCTCGAGGACGGCCAACATCTTGACAATGTCGTTCGCAAATGCGAGAAAGGTCGCTTCATTTTTCTGTTCATTTTCTGAAAACCGGATCATTCTTAGGCTGGATTATTCGTTTCGTAAGGGGATGCTCACTCCTTGGGAAAGATGTGACAGTCAAAACGTCTCTGACAGGTAAAATTTCGTTTTATTTAATGCCACGTCTCCCTACAATTTTAGAGCTCTTAAAAATGGAGAATTTTCAGGTGATTCCCCTCTTCAGTGGAGTGACGGCCACGACCATTTGAGCGTCCACTGCCAGGTCGAGTGCAAGACTGCCGGCTCGTTTCAGTACAAGTTCTATGTCGATGGAAGGTGTGCCTTGAATTCATAGCCAAGCAAGAATCCAGCTTCTAAAATTTGAAGATAACGATAAACTTTTTGGATCTAGGACGATTTATAACAAGCTTATCGAGGATTCCCCACTAAATTTTGTTAAGAATCGCCCCACATACTATTTGTTCATTTTGCAAGAGCAACCTGAAAAAAAAACAAGATGATGAAATAGTATTGAAAAAGAGCCATACAAGACCTTTCCCCCACTCTACCCTATACTATTTCGCATGTCTTGTCGTCTTGTTTTTTCCAGATTGCCGTTTGCAAGTACAATTTTATTTCGTCCACTCAAAAATTCGATTCTTCCAGTACCACTCCCTCCGGCAGTGGCTATTTCCTGGTGATGCCCCAGCTGACGGTCAATGGCAGTGCCCTGCCCCTGGATGCGGTGTCGTGTCAGACGCACCTCGTCAAGCTGCTCGGCTCCCTGTCCGACTGGGAGTCCCGTCTGCGGGTGGCCAAGGAGTGCGGCTACAACATGCTCCACCTCACTCCCATCCACAGGCTGGGCGTGTCCAATTCGAGCTATTCCATCATGGATCATCACAACTTGAATGACACTCTGCATTCTGTAAGTTTTTTTGGTTTTTTTTATTTTAATATATTTTTTTCAAATGAAAAATAGATGAAAGGCTTCTATACTTGTCAACAGCTGTTAATTAGCCGTTGACAAAATACAGGGAGACAAATATGGAGAAAGAATACATGAGCACGAGTTTTGAGAAAAAATGCTTTTATTTGTTTTCCAAAAACTCAGTTTGCAGACTGAAAAAGAGGCGACTTTCGAAGACGTGAAAAACTTTGTCGACAAGCTGGAAAAGGAGTGGAACATGCTGACCGTGCAAGACGTCGTCTGGAATCACGCCGCCAAAAATGCGCCTTGGCTATTGGTATCTTTCTTGAAGAGATTGGAATTATTATTTCCTTTTCAGGAACATCCCGAATGCGCCTACAACTGCTTCAATTCTCCACATCTCAGGCCGGCCTATGTCGTTGACAGGTATGTATGCTTTTCGTCAAACCGTAAAAGATTCGAAACGATGGTTTGTTCGAAATGTTGCATGTATTTAGTAGTGGCATATAATAATGATCATTATTCATCCAGAAAAGGAGCATTTCAAACAAGGCTAAATGATAGATGAAAGAGGAAGAATGATATAATGAGGAAAATTCTGCAAATGACATCTCTTCAATTTGTGATTTGTCATTTGACACTGAAATAGTAGGAAAAAACATTAACGATTTCAGAGTTTACCACTATTTCGGCAAAGAAGTCGCTGCAGGAAAGTGGGAGCACAGAGGCATCTCTCCAGTCGTTGAAAACGTCCATCAGACAAACGTTAGTTTTTTTCTTCTATTGTATCGATCAAGTTAAATGAAAATTCGTGTGTTAAAGAGCGCTTTGCGAGAAATGCGCGTATGAACTATGCACAAAGAAGGAGACAAAGTGGCAGAGAAAGAGAGTCAGCAGAGGATAATGAAAAGAGTGGTACGAAATTTCCTGTCTCTCACTTTTTCTCCCTAGTTTTCAACACACGAACTGTCATTTCGTTTGACCGAAACACTATTTCACAAAGAAAATTAGATTCTTTCAGGCAATCGAGTACATTATGCGGACAGAAGTTCTTCCGAAAATCCGGCTGCATGAATTCTTCCAGACTAACGCTGAAACTGCAGTCAGCAAATTCACGCAGATGGTTGCTGAAATCGGTAAACTTCTAAGATTTTGGATAAAAAAATCGAATAGTCTGAAAGTCTTTTAAAAAATGTTTAAATTGGGAATTTTCAGGCCCACCAACTTCAAACTCGCCCAACGAGGAATCGAAAAAATTGAAATTCGATGGCAACCCGGAATGGACGCGATTCGGAATGCGACTTGATTTGGATCTGGCCGTTAAACTCTTCAACAAGCGAATTGAAGATGTGGATGATGAAGAAGAGCGACAGAAGGCTTGCATCGAGGAATTCACACTACACCTGGAGAAACTACAGGAAGAAGGTTGACATTTATTATTTTTAAAGTGTTTCGTTCTTTAATTTGTGAATAGTTTGTTTTCCATAACTCAGAGAAATTAATTCTTTGGGATTTCTTTACGAAATTTTGAGCAAATATTTTTAGTCTTTTAATTACAAACCTTCTCAACTCTCTAAAATTGCTTTCAGAATTTTTTACCGACATTTTTTTAATCAAACTTTTTTCTTTTCTTTTTTTTAAATAAACTTTGATAATAAAATTCCCTTGCAGGAGCCGCCTACGCGTGGGAAATTTGCCTGAACGGTCTGCACGCTGTGATGGGAGGCATCCTCTATGAGCGAGTCCAGGACCACGGACCCAAGAAGGGGCTGGTCGATGAGGAGAATCCGCTCACTACTGAGTGAGAAATATTGTTTTTTTTTCCCTAAAAACTCGGAAAATTTAAAATATGATAAATTAGTAGAGTTTTAACAATTTCCGAAAAGTAAAACTATCTTAAAAGCCGTAAAAGTTTTGACATAAGTTGAGAATTGGTGAGAGATTAAACAAAAATAAAATTTTCTTCGATTTGGCAGTTTGAACATTTGAGAGGAAATAATATTTTTCAGCTATTTCCTGCATCTCGAGCCCGAATCAGATTCCTGGGAGGAGGACGAAAAATTGGCGTACGATCCGGAAAAGTCGAAAATGCTGATGGCATTCAATGGATGGGTCATGTCCGGCAACGCGCTCGACAATTTCGCGCTGCCTACTTCTGAGGTTTGAAAAATTGGCCTATTGTAGTTTTTATCCCATTTTCTATAAAATAACAAGGGGAAGACAAAAATGGTGTAAAAATTACAAAAGGGTAACTTAGGGGTAAAAAGTATAAGAGACTGAAAAATCGTACTTTAAAAGAAGGATTTTCAGGTGTACCTGAGAAGAGAGCTAGTTTGCTGGGGCGATTCGGTAAAGTTGAACTACGGCGAAAAGCCCGAGGACGCACCGTATCTGTGGGAATACATGAAGACTTACACGTAGGGAGAATTTATAGAATTTTTGAAAAGAAACATCATTTTTTTAAAGAAATTCTAACAGTTTAAGAATTTCCAATAGAACTTCCGAATATGTTTTATTGAATTTCAAGAGATAAATCGGAGATTCTGAGGTGTTAGAAGAAAGATATGATTCTTGGAAATTTGATCAATTGTACGAAGTTTCATAGAATTAAATAAATCACTCTTTTCACTTTTAGTAAAAAATGTGCCTCAACGTTCCACGGTCTTCGCATCGACAATGCACACTCGACGCCCATCCACTTGGCTGAGTTCATGCTACGCGAGGCCCGCAAAGTCAGGGAGGACATTTACGTGTTCGCAGAGCTCTTCACCGGCTCTGAGCAGCTGGATAATCTGTTCGTCAACAGACTGGGCATTTCATCTTTAATCAGAGGTTGGAAAATTCTAACTTTTTTTTAAAACATTTCTCTTACTTGAGAGATATGACTTTTTCTGAATTTATAATTTGGTTAAATTCAACGTTTTCTTATATCTGAAGTTTTTTTCTAAAATAGAAGACCCACTTTTGAGATACAAGATTTTTCCTTTGCAGAAGCCCAATCCGCGCACGATTCTCACGAGCAAGGCCGTCTGGTGTACAGATACGGAGGTGACTGCGTCGGTGCGATGCTGCAGAAGCACAGCAGACTGGCCGCGCCCGCCATTGCGCACGGACTGTTCCTCGATCAGAGCCACGATAATCCTTCACCGATTCAGGTAGAAATCCGACTCCTTGACCTCTCATAATTGCCACTTGCTTTCTTTCGTCTTTCATTTGTAGTTATCACTATGCTTATACAATTATCACTGAAAAACTAGATGACAACTGCAAATGGGAAGCGGGGAGACAAGTGAGAGTGACAATTACAGTCAGCCAGAATTGTGACGATTTTAAAGCGAGTTTCTTTTAGAAAAGAACGATCTACGACATGCTACCGACCTGCGCAATGGTTTCCATGGCGAACTGTGCAATCGGAAGTACGAGGGGATACGATGAACTCGTTCGACATGCGGTGAGAACATTAGAATATTTGGAAGTAAAGATAAGACCGCGTCTGAAATTTGCTAACTTTCATGATTTATGACTTTTCTAAAGATACGTTTTGCAGATCCACGTTGTGACAGAGAAACGACCATACGCGAAGTGGGGCGAACAGGCGACTGAGCGGACGGGAGTTGTGACTGCGCGAAGACGATTGAATGATCTGCATGTTTGGTTGGCGCTGAATGGATACAGTCAGGTAAAAGTTTTCAGAGAAATGAATTTTTGAGAAAAAGAAAACATGTTGGCACACAGATAGAGAAAGATAGAAAAATTGCCATTTCGCTAAATTGAAAATTTTAATGGAATTTTTAAAGATTTTAAAAAATTTGTATGAATATGGCAAATTGATATGAAAAGAAAAAAATGTTTTATCTCACAAAACCTCTATTGCTCGTCATTTTTAATTATTTTTATGGATTTTTCAATTCGCAGGTGTTCGTGGATCAGATGAACGAAGACGTGGTTGGCATTACGCGTCACAACCCGCAGACGCACGACACGGTGATTCTCGTGGCGAGAACTGCCTTCGACTGGGGGAAGGTTCACAGATGGACGCCCAATCTGAAGCACTTCCCATTCGGCGGGCACCTCGAGGAGATCATCTTCGAAATGGAGTTCCTGCAACTCACCGACCAGTGGAATGAGGGTAAATTTCGTGATTTTCCCTCAAAATGGATATTTTACTTTTAAAACTGTCGTCGAAAAAATGAAATAAGTGTTCGGAAGACAAGTATTCGTTTTGGCCCAGTCTTTTCTGAAAAATGAAAAATATCCTAAACTTTAAATAATGTGCATGCTTCATTCAAATGCCTATAGTAGTATTTAATTCAACTCGAACCTTCAGAAAAGTAGACTCGCACCAAAATTTGTTTTCTTACAAAATCAATTTTCAGAGAACAATGAAATCTTGACAGGACTAGCCGGGTACGTGATCAACATGCGCGAGCATCTGCAACCGGAAAAGGCTCGAATGTGCAAAGTCCACGGCAGGGAGAATGGGTACATCGAGTTGTGTGACTTCCCAAGTGGAGCGGTCATCGCTTTCAAGTAAACTTGTTCTTTTCTGAATTTTCTAAACTTTTCTTTTCAGAGTGCGAATGTCAGGAGACGCAGTCGATGCGGTGAAGGAATTGAGAAATCTGATCGGCGGAGGCAATGAACAAATCAATAAAGGCAGGAATTTTTAAGATTTTTAAAAATAGTTGGAAAATCGAAAGCTTGAGGTTTTCTTGTAGTTTTCACTAACCTATTTCAATAATAATAATCATTTGCAAATTCACATAATTTTCGATTATGGCGTGAAGGAAAAGGGAAAATGAATTGCAAAAATAGAAATATTTTTAGAGTTTGGAATTCTTAGGCAAGTTTTTTTAGAACTCACCTCCGCCCTCGAAAATACGACCCTTCAAAACTTCAACCGACTTCTTTTCCACTGTGAAGCAGAAGAGCAGGCAGAAATTAGCGAAGGCGCTTACGATATTCCGAAATTCGGAAAATTCGTGTATTGTGGGCTGCAAGGTTAGGAATTCCTCGTAAAACTTTCATTTAAAAAATTTTTCAGGGTTGAAACCGATTTTGGACAAAATTCGTATCAACAACGACTTAGGTCATCCCCTCTGCCAGAATCTGCGAGATGGGTTGTGGCTACCGGAAAATATCGTCAAACGGACTGCGCAATTCGAGGAACTTGTTCAGGTCATTTTTTCACAATTAAATTTATCGCCGAAAATCGATATTCTGGGAATTTTTTCGAAAGAATGAGAATGTTTGATATTTGTCTAGGCTTGAAAGTTTTTTATGACTTGGAACTTTTTAACTTGAAATTCAAACCTTCAAACGTGCGAAAACATAATCCTAATCTCTTTGTCTTCACATTTTTCGAAAGGCATTTTTCAAAGGCTACCTGCAAAATTCACCAGGATTTAGGGCTAGGGAGTGTAGGGAAAAGAAAAATAATTGGTAAATTTTACAGGAGGCCATTTTCAAATACTCTATTCTTTCGATTTTCCTGAAACAACTCCTCAACTTAGTCCCCGTTGTGAGCTTGAGCGAGAGGAGTGAAATAGTGAGAATGAGGAGTGAAAGTGGAAAGGCGAACTGCGCAAAGCAGCACGGCCAAGGCATCGGGAGGAAAGACGAGAGACGAGTTGAATAATGGGGGAATTCAGTCATTCAAAAATTCTAGTGAAAAAATCATGTATTCAAATTTCTCGAGTCAAATCTAATGAGAAAGTGAACAAAATTGCAATCGAATGAAGGTTTCATTTTAAAAAAACGAATGTACTCAAACTAATGAAAACTTTTCTACATTAAAAAATTATGCATTCAAATTTTTCAGGTTTCCCAAGTTCTGAAGAAAATCTTCGAGCCTTTGAAAGACGCGCCCTACTATCTGCGTCCTGCCTATTTTGAGGCCCTGTTCGCCTACATCTACAGACACGTCAAGGCGGTTCTATTGGGAAAAATGAATCCGTGAGAATTTGGCATCTTTTAAAAATTTATCTTTAAAAAATCTTTTATTTTCAAAACCAAATTCGTCTATTCCTTAAAAAAAGCACTTATTTCATGCAAAAATCGTCTATTTTCAAAATCAAAGCTCTTCTAATTCATAAAAAAAAACTTTTATTTCGTGATTTTCAGGGAACTTCGCGACTATTCCTCTCTCGTTCGAAGACTTACCATTGCCACTGTCTCTTTCATGGGCTATATTCCCGGCGCTGATTTGGCTCCTCTTCCAAATTCAGCAGTTTTGACAGACCAGCATCCCTCTTCCCTTTCAGCAGGCCTTCCTCACTTCTCCACGGGAATTTGGCGCAATTGGGGCAGAGACACGTTCATCGCTCTGCCAGGATGTCTTTTGGCGACGAGACGATGGGATGATGCGAGGTTAGCCAGAAGAAATTTTAATCCCTTAGAAAATCGATCATTCCTTCAAAAATGGCGAGACAGGAAGCCATGAACACATAGGCAATGGGATATTCTAAATTGACTAATTTACATGAAATTACGATTTTTCAGAAACATCATAATTTCGTTCGGGGGATCAATGAGACATGGGTTGATTCCGAATCTGCTCGCTGAAGGGAAAGGTTTGTCTTGCTTATTTTTTTGGAAATAGATGAAATTTTCAGATTTTGAAATGCTATGAAGAAAAGAAATCTTTTAAAATTCTGAAATTGAAATTCAAACTCAAACAAAACATAATATTTTAGGCGCTCGTTTTAACTGCCGCGACGCCGTGTGGTTCTGGCTGTCGTCCATCGTCGATTACGTCAGTATGGCCCCAGATGGTAAATCTCTCCTAGCTGAAAAAGTCCGAAGAATCTACCCTGAGGATGACACTGTTTTCGGTGAAAATGAGAGGGTAAGAAAAGTATTTATCGATTTTTTCACGAAAAAGTGTTCAGGAAGAGCCCCTGCTGCAGACGATGTTGGAAGCCATCGACAGGCACTTTGAAGGCATTGAATTCAGAGAGAGGAATGCAGGCAGTCAAATCGATGAGCACATGAGGGATGAGGGTGGGATCTTTTTTTTAATTCTAAAAGGATAACTTTTCCAACAAAATAATTAAGAAAAACGTTAATATTCTGATAGCATAGTGTTTTGAAGAGAATATATGCTCAAAAAAGATCAATTTTATTCAAAAAATCATTCTTGGAACAAAATTCAATTTTCAGGCTTCAACGTAAAAGTACAAGTCGACAAAGTGACGGGCTTCATTCACGGCGGGAATCGATGGAATTGCGGCACGTGGATGGACAAGATGGGCAGCAGTGAAAAGGTTAGAAAGTTTTGAAACTCTTAGATCTAAGGCGATTTATCAAACATTTTTTCTTGGGTTTTCCCTAAATTTTGTTACAAACCACTCTAGACCCCAAATTTTTTCATAACTTAAAAATAGCCAGATATTCAAATCGGAAAATTCTGGAGCAAACGATTCTTCTTTAGTTTCTCCATGCTATTTTAGTTTGTATCGTTGATTGGGGAGAAAGTCGATATTCACATGCAGCAATTAGAAATCGAATTTGTAGCGAAATAATGAGTCGTGTAGAAGAGAAACGAGAGACGAATAGCGTAATTTTTGAATATCGACGCGTTCCCTCCCAATCAGTAATAAGTTATCTCTTCAGATTCTTCATTTGTGAGAAAAAAACAAAATCAGAATTAAAGAAAAATTTCAGGCAGGTAACAGAGGCGAACCAGCCACGCCTCGAGACGGAGCCGCAGTGGAATTACAGGCCTTGGCTTACAAAGTGCTGAAAGCGATGAATGAATGGAGTGAAGAAGGCGTCATTGAAAGGAAGGCTGTTAAAGGAGGTGGGAATTTTCAAAAATTTGATTTTTAAATATTTAAAATTTGTAAATATTCCATATGTTGAAGTTATTGAATTTTTATCTTATTGCTTCGCAAGTTTTCAACAAATTTCAGATGAAACCTGGACCTGGAAATTCTGGGCCGAGAAAATCGCTGGCAATTTCGAAAAGAACTTTTACGTGGACGACGATTGCAGTGACAAGTTGGTGAATCGAAGAGGCATCATCAAAGACACTGTTGGGGCTTCATTGGATTTCGCCGATTTCCAGCTCCGGCCCAATTTCACCATCGCTTTGGCTATGGTTCGATTTTTCTTTTCAGTTATGAAAAAACAATTATTTTCTGACCATACAACATTTCTTTTACTCATTTCATTTTACGGACATTTTTGCATCTTCAAAAAACTGACTTTTAACGAGAATGAATTGAATATTTTCAGGCCCCAGAACTTGTCGATCCTAACAAAGCTTGGAGAGCTCTAGACGCTGCGAAACAGCATTTGCTTGGACCAATTGGAATCAAGACGCTGGATCCGAGGTATCGTTGATTGGAGAGAAAGTCGATATTCACATGCAACAATTAGAAATCGAGTTTGGAGCGAAATAATAAATCGCATAGAAGAGAAACGAGAGACGAATAGCGTAATTTTGAATATCGACGCGTTCCCTCCAATCAATAATAAGTTGAAATTCTGGACTTCCATCAATGAAAAGACGATTAAAGTCGCCTAAAATATTTATTCTCTTGAAATTTCAATATTTATCAGTGACTGGGCGTACTGTGGCAACTACAACAACGACGATGACGGATGGGACAAGAAGACGGCCAAAGGGTGGAACTACCACCAGGGACCGGTAAATTGGAGTTTCTCGGAAAAAGTCCATATGCATTGCTTTTCCAGGAATGGCTGTGGGTAGCTGCGTTCTATTTGAGAGCTCGTTTGGCAGTAGGAAATCGCCTCGGTGGGAAGAAGCTGCACGAAGCCGTCAGGGAAGTCCAATCAAGATTAGGCAACTACTATAGGCATATTGATGTGAGAGTTTTTAATCGAAAACTTTAACATGGAAGACGTAGAAACTTTTGCAAACTTGAATTTTAAAATTTCCCTCGATTTTACTCAGTCATTCGGTGCGTTTTTGAAATGTTCAAAATTATCACTCTCTAACCTCGTTACTATTTTCATAATCCCTAATAAGAAATAGCTGAGTGAAGACGCATATTCGAATTTTTCCACTATAAAAAGTAGTTATTGAATGACCCAGATATAGGAAAGGGCTTCCATTTTCATATTTGAATTTTGGATTGATGTACTTTTATGCTGTATTTTGCAGAATAGCGTGTGGCTGTCCCTGCCCGAATTGACGAACGAGAATGGCTCGTTCTGTGCGGGAAGTTGCCCGACTCAGGCCTGGTCCGTCGGTTGTCTCCTCGAGGCTTGTCAGGACTTGGGAAACGTTAGTTTATCCCCTAATTTGATTTTTAATTTCGAGTGAAATTTTGCCGTTTTTTTTTTTGAAGATCGACCGAATCTGATGATTTGCTGTGTGCGCAGTTTCGCTTTTCAGCCAACAACAATGCTTCCTTCACTTATCATGAAGTGGGTGATGGTTTTTTTTTCAATTTTTCATAAATTTAGAAAAATAACAGTAAAACGAAAGTTTAGAAAAAGTGACCTTTAATGCTTTTTCTTTCTGAATTGAACACTTCTTAAGTTATCCATTTTTGTGATGCTTCAAAAAATATGCTAATTTTCAGACACACCGGTCTCAAGCCCATCTCGACAATAATTTAGAATGTGATCAAATTGATGAAGAGGAAGAATGATGAATTAAATAGTAGTGAACTAGATGATCATTTTTGCAAGTAGTGTTTTTTTTTCTAGTTTTGCAATTTTATAGATTTTTAATTTTGTTTAAATTTGTAGAGTTTAGAGTCAGTATTATTGATTTCAAAGTTTGGCTTATTTTAAATTACAGATTGCTTCTATGATGCATTTCAAATTCTTGCCATAGACATTCTATTCTTCAGATTTCTACTTTAGAGTTTTTCAGAGATTTTCTACTTAGACATCCTATTACGAGTGTGAACTGCTAAAACTTAGTCATGACACTGGATTTTCGCCAAATTGCTCAATTTTATGAGATTTTTCCGGTTAGATTCTGCCATAATTCTCGATTTTGTAGTTTTTTGAATACTTTTTTTTTTCGTTCAAAATATTTCTGTATTCTCAATTATGAAAAAAAAGTATTCAAATCATGTTTTTTATCTGAGTGTGTTAAAAAGTAGCAAAATTTGCTAAAATTTTATCCTTTTTTTTAGATTTTATAAAATGCTTTCTGCAACATCTTTCTTTTACAAAGAAGACGAGTTTCATACTCATAGTTAACATTTTCTGCAGTGATTCATTAATTTCAACAATTTATTATTAGAAACTAGCAGAGAAATGACTATTGATTGAGAGAGATAGTTTTTAAAGTTTTGATGCAATAATACTACTCGAATCTGGAAAACACCCGGGGCGGGCGGGGTAGATTTCAAAGTATTCAAATTCTTCCGACGAATTTGACGAAAACGATTCCGATTTAATAGCCGGGCGGGGTACGAGGTGCTAAAATATTCTAGTTGCTTATTTTTAGCTCTAGAAATTAAAACAAGTTTGTTCGAAAATGATTTTCTAGATCTCGGAAAATTTGGTTTGGCGAAATGACGAAATTTATCCTTTTCTTCGACTACTTTTTCACTCTATCATCAATAACGAGACAACTCATCATCATTACGCTATTTTGATTACCGAAAATTCCCGAACAAACCATATTAGATTATCTCATTGATAAATGAATGGCTATGGTTTTTTTTGCAAACGATCCTGTATGATTTCAACTTACGTGGACAATGTTGGCAACCGCCGCTCTCTCCCTGAAAGCAAAATATCAATCAACTTGAATAACAATTGCAAAATCAACTTCGAGAACTCGAGAAGAAAGGTTCGAAGCTTCAATTCTTAGGAAAAAGCTAACTAAAATGTGGTAGAAGTGAAACAATCTTGTGAGCAAATTTTGTACTAATCAGAGATTTCCAAAGTTATTTATAGAGAAATATGTGCATATTATTCCACTTCTATCAGATATAATAATTATAAAAATTACATTTGGTCCTGCGGAGCCTGGCAGTCCTCTGCAAGCATATTCATAATAGTTTTAACTCGAAATTAAATTTAATTCGGGGCTAGAAATGTTTATCGATCTTAATATTCTAGCCCCGAGTTAACTTTATTCTTCAGGTTAAATCGCTTATGAATATAAGTTGATACCTTGGTCCTGAATTTAAAATAATTAGATCTAAAGATATTCAAATATAATTTACCTGGTCTTCCTTCCTTTCCTAAATTGATTCACAATAGTACAGATAAATTCTTTGAAAGCTATGGGCATATTTGATAAAATATTGATGTTTCTTTCAAATTTGTATGCTCATGACTTTGTGGAATAAGTCTGTACGATCGCAATACCTGAGGCTCCTGGGTCTCCGGCTAAATTTAATTATTATTTAAGATCAAAGATTCTGATCACTTACGTGGTCCTGAATGAGGATCAATGAGTCAATTTGTCGTTAGTGCGAATAAATTATCGCTAAGAATTTTTCTCGGCGATAATTTATCACTAGCGAAGAATTGATGAAGTAGTTACCGGGTGGGCCGGGATACGATGATCCATCGGGTCCTGGGCTGCCCTTTGGTCTATAAAATTAGTATTTATTTGCAAAATCAAAAACTCTCTAAAGAAAAATGAACGTAAAGTGAATAGAAACGAACCCAGGTGGTCCTTGGGGTCCTGAAACGAAATCATTAGATCAGGAAAGTTAGCTAAATTTTAAACCTGGCTTTCCGGCAGGGCCCATTGGTCCAGGCACTGGAATCAGTCTTCCGGGGGCACCTGAGATAGAGGACTTATCAAATTTATCAAATTACCCCAAATGATGCTAAATGTGATATCAAAATTTGCATGTTAGGCAAAAAATCAATTCAAAATAAGCTAAAATTTATGGTCTGCCAGACCGTTACATTTAACGACCCGTTGTAAATTAATTTGACAAAGGTTCTGATTTTTTACCTGGAGCACCCTTCATTCCATCTCTGCCTGGTCTTCCAACTGGTCGTAAAAAATTCAATTATATTAAACTTGTAGCGAAAAGAATAGATAAAATGACTTATCAGGTTGACCAGCCATTCCGTCCTCTGGAAATTTGTGATTTAAATTCAGTCAACTTAAAAATATTAACCTCCTGGAATTCCATCCTTCGGTGGTTCTCCCTATAATAGCGTTTTTAGTTTTATATTTGCTTAAATTTATCTGAATTAAAAAATGCAAATTTACCGGCGATCCTTTTGGACCTAAAATTCAAATATAGTGGACGAAATTTAAAGTTTACGTGTGATATCGATCATAAATGGTGAAAATTTACCAGGTGGTCCCTAAAGATCAATTATTATTGAAATGTTATGCGAAAAATTCAAATACAACGCAACTAACCTTTGGTCCCATCATACCCATTGGTCCCTTAAATTGAATCGTTAGATTAAGAAGATGAATTTTTAAAATACGGATGGTCCTGGAGGACAGATGACGCACGGTTCTGATTGTGGAGCAGGGATGAGTTCTGCATCGCGACCATTTTTGCCGTCAAGACCAGACTCTAAAAGTGCAACAATTCTTCCTAGTATTTCAAATTGATATATCTTTGAAAGAATAATCTTCTGAATTTTCCCACTTGGGATTTTTAATCACCTAAGATCAACAGACCTCAGAACTCAACCCGCGGAAATAAATAGTGTGCTATATCGGGAGAGAAAAAGAGCATGTCTTCTTTTTCTCTCATGAAACGATGCGCTATTTTTCTGCGGGTCGAGTTTTGAGAAGTCTGAAGATCAATGATTGCAGCAATTGTAGGTTGAAAAAGGTCTGGAAAAATGACTCACTTCCATCTTTTCCGTTGTTTCCTGGCGGGCCTTGGGGTCATGAAATCACATAATTAAAGCTGTTCTAGAAATTTGATGTGAAACCTGGAGATCCGGCGGCGCCTTGATTGCAAGTGCAGCAAACTGGGGCTGGCTCAGCGTTCACGACCGCTCCATACCCACCATAGCCAGCAGCATTGCTTTGAACTGGAATATTGAAATTTAGGAGGTTGAAAACGCGGCTTTTTAAATATTGTCACCGAAAGATCTCATTCTATTATATTATCTCATTTCTAACTCATTTGAATTTTGGCAACGGCAACACTTTTAGAATTGACTGTGATGATGTCATTGTGACAGATTTTTTAACCCTAAGAATTTTATTGTCTTCCCCTAATGAATTCACTTTCACTTGATAACGGCATTATAAATGATTGCTGTGACGTCATGATGAGAAGAATATAAATATGTTTTAAAACTTTATTTCAGAACCTCCAGCAGCTCCGCTTCCATAATTCGAATTCGATCCGCCACCTCCGTTTCCGCCCTCAGGAATCCACTGTCCGAATAGCCAAGCTCTCTTCTGTCTGTGGACCATTCCCTTGCCTGCTTGCAGAGCTGTCATCTCCAGCCACATATCTCTGGATCGAGCCTAAGAATCAACAGATTCAAATTCTTGAAGACTTGTTGTTATGAATGCAGATAGGAAGATTAGAGAAAGTAAAAATAACGGTCGTGGTTTTCTGTTTTGAAATTGTGAGATCTTTAAATTCGTTCTTTTCCCAGAAATACCGGATAAACATGACCTGACTTCGAGTTTTTGTCATGATCTCTTTGAATGCTAACCTTGCAATAATCTGTTTCGACCATGAGATGACTTTGGAACGACTGAACGTATGAATAGAGCATCGGCAGAGTGACGACAGAGGCGATGACTGCCGCTGTGGAGACGACCACAGCGACGAAGGCCACTCGACGCATCTGCTGCTGCTCATCCGATTCCTTACTGCAGGCAGCGGCAGAGCTGCTGCCACTACATGAAGAGGTCATTCCCTGCAAGGTTGAGGTATTCAAGAGCAGCTACTATTTGGTGAGGATACTTGACGGAATGCCAGAATTGGCTATTTGGAAGCCTTAAGCCTTCAAGCTCTCAATCTATGCAAAGCAGTGGATGATGGATGGTAGGGAAAACGATGCTTTTCCACACGATTTGAGGGTTTAAGGCTTCCAAGTTGTCGCAGAATCTATCTTATACGCTCCCTTCATGCATACACACACTTCCTCATCCTTATCTCTAACTATTGGGCTCTGTCATTTCATCACGTTTTGTCATTCAATAACGAATATGTCGTTGATAAATCGGGAAACATTCACAAGTTCATTGAATAATACGGTCACAAAATTTAGGAAGAGGCTCATTCAAAGTTAGATAGGATCAATTAAATGGTATTCATAGGAATTATGGTAGGGATTAGAGAGATAAGGAGTTCTGTGGACTTGTCATTAGTCACTGATATCGATAAAGGACTATTTTGAGTTCTTCTGGAGCAGGCATGATGAGGAATGAAAATTATACAGAACGAGAAATCGAACCGGAATCGATCAAAAATCAGCATAATCAGAGGTTCATCTTATTCCTATTCTGAGGCAAAAAATACATCATTATAAAGGTTACAAATTTTAAATAATAGTTATAGACAAACAAAGAAGAGGTGGTGGATTTAAGGAGATTTTTATGATAAAGATCGATGAAAAGTTGAAAATCTACAGCATTGTACAGTTTTAGTGACAAA
>LIAE01007662.1:72632-90045 GCA_002287525.1 Diploscapter pachys
ATTAGATACAGGTAGATAAAAAGGCGGTAAAAAGGGAAAGTCAACAAGAGAATGGAAGAAGTATGGAGAGGGAGGAAGACACGACAGGACGAGCTGAACTGGATAAGCGGGACTCGGACGGACGGACGCGTCGAGCGAAAGAAATCGAAATTGTGACGAGAAATCCTCGGGAAAACGAAGGAATGGATGAGACATACAGATATGGGTAGATTCAGAGGAACGAGAAAGACTAGCAGCGCGAAGTAGCAGCAGAAGCAGCGACAGACTTTTTTCCCCAAAGGAAATATCTCCTCATCCGAAAGATGCTTATATTGCGCTATCAGAATCTTCGTCCACTGAACGCATCCAGTTATAAGCATTCTCAGAGACAATGCGATAAGAATAGGGGAAGCGATAGAGGCATTGAGATATAGAGAATCTCCTCGAGGATAACTAGTTTATCGAGGATAAGTAAGTAAGTGAGTTGATAAGAAGGAGTGGATTTGTCTGTCAAAATATGTTTGGAAGAATGCGAGATTAAATTGGATTACTGTATTCCAACTTGTTCAGTCTTTCAACATCGCTTTGAGTGATTTCAGTAATTTGTCCTTTCTGAATTCTAGAAAGTCTTTTGGGGATCACTTTCACCGCCGCCGATCTCTCATTTTTCGCATAGGAATGGGCAGAGGGGAGGTGACCCATTTTTTAGAACAAAAAAGATGTGAAAAGAGCGAGAATTTGAACGGTTGGAGGCGAAGGGAGGGCAGAAGAAAGGCAATGTGAAAACTGGAATCGCGACGGATGCTGGTGTGGCTTGGAAGATATTCGTGGATGCGCTAACGATATTAGGGGATTACAATGATTTACTTGAAAAATAAAGCAAGTTCAAAATTAAGTTAGTAACTTTTATAAATTACAAGATGAAGTTTCGAAAAACAATGTAAACTTATAGGAAATTTGAAATGAAACTATTTTAGCAAAAAATTCTGATGATTTGTTCTTCGTAAATTATATCGATCTAAAGAGCGAAACCTTCTTTGACTTCTTTAGTCCCCTGACCGTATGTAACTTCACTTATAGTTTAATTATGTGTGTTATGTATGTGGTTTGGTCTTATCTTTTGACATTTACTTGATCGACCTTGTGTCTTTGGCTGGGTTGATTGTGAGAACACGGAAGAAGTTAGGCGGATTTTCATGATGGGTTGATCGATGGTGGGCCATTCGGTGCTCTGCTGCAGCTAGCTGCACACATGCACTCCCTCTCCCTGCCATTGCCGCAGTGCTGCAGTTGTATTCTGGGCAGTTTATTCGCTATATCCCTTGGATATCCTTCTCAAACCTCTGCTGTTGCTGCTGCTTGTTGATTTCAACCCCATGTGCCAACTGTTTGTTTCTTCTGCTCTGCCCGTATCTCCGTCTCCCCTCATTCTCTGTCATCTCATAAAGCCTCGCCGCTCAACTGTTCTAGCTCTCCCTTTCGTTTTGCTTTTCTCTAGGCTTCTCCTTGGATCATTCCGGCTCTGTGGCGCTGGCAGCTCAGCTCCGTATGTCTAGGCACGCCCCCCTAATTGTCGTCTTACTTCTACTACTTAGCATACCTGAGTAAGTCTGTCAATCGATAATCAGAAATATTGCGACGAACAAAAGTTTGAAACATGCATTAGTTTTTAAGTTCCTGACCAATTGCCTTGAAAATGAATTTTATTCGGAGCTTTCTATGGTTGATTCTATTTGCAAGGGTATCGATTCAGAATAAATGTAGAAAGTAAGGATTTTAATCGTGTTATATTCATAAGAAGAAGGTGAATATTTTAAAAACGAATAGGCCAAATTTTCTCACTACGGATCATTTTGTGAATAGGCTTGTTCTCAGATATCACGCACTAATTTCGACTTTACTTCCTCTACTGTATAAATCATTAGATTTCTCTAGATGTTCCTCCCAAGGCGGTAAATTGCAACAAACTCGAAGGATTGCATCGGAGACTCAGATTCTTAACCGACTTCTGTCCGACTACGACCCCTTCACGCGACCCCCAGTCCGAGGTTGTACCCCAATAACGGCTCCTATCCATGTCTGTAGCTATCTGCAAGGTTCTTTTACTACCACAAAATAGTCTTGCGTGAAAGAAGAGTGCAGCACACCGATTCTGCTCTTCTGTCTAGTCACCATATCCTAGCTCCCTTTGTAGAAAATCAAAAATTCATCTCCTCCCTCTTTGTTCGTCTATAACTTTTCTTCTGTCGATTTTTTTTGCATTTGGTTGATCAGGAAGCTACTGTCAAACTTAACGTGCCAATATGTCGAAACTATGAAACTGAATTTGTGTGGTACGGAGTATTATCTAAAAGAAAGCAATTGAAAGACATCAACTTCCTGACGAACCCATAATTTCTAACAGCTTTTCTTTCTTGTTTACCCAAATGCGTGATTCTTCCTTGGCATTTCCATTTCCAAAGTGTTGAACGTGATGAATGAGTTGTTGCAGACTCGGCTCGGCATTCGGCGATTGTCGTCATCGCTCAGGTCTTTATTAATTCCATCCAGTGGAAAGAAACCACTGCGGTTAGACAGCTGCTTTCCGGATTAAGTCAATTCATGAGCCACTCTTATTTAGATTTTGGATTTATTCTTGAGACAGGAATGGGAAGATAATCGACTTGAGTACGATGTCGACCCGAGAGAGGACATCGATGAGGTTATTTATATTTAGTTCAAATGCTCATTCTTTCTGCACAATACAAGACGAGAAACATAACGAAATAATATCACCGAAATAAAAACTACAAACCATTTCTTTTACTTCCCTACTACAATTTCACTTGCCCTTTTTCAAGTTGTCTTGTAAGTTGCGAATAGCCAAGACTGTGAAATGTGATAGGGGAGACTTAGAAAAGTGTTTGTAATAATTTTTCGGAGTTGTTAAGTTCGGGTTTTCATAGTAATTTCAAATTTAGATCCGACTACCTGTGAACAAGAAGATCTGGTTCCCAGACACCTATTTCAGCACTGGAAATGAGAATCGTGAACAGAGAGGTCATAGTTTTGTCGTAGTCGAGCCGAGCGGTCATGTTAGGGCTTCGGAGAGGTATTAAGTTCATTTTTTTTTCTTCTTAAAATTTGGGATTTAGTCGACATATCGAAGTTCCCTACACCAACGATGCCTCTCCGTTTTCGAATTCGAGAGTTGTCACGTTGAGATTGGCTAGCTGTAAGATACCATTAAATCGGTCTTTTAGATATTTTCAAATTTAGACCGCTATCCTCTAGAAGATGTGGTCTATATGTGGGCTAGCAGTCCTCCTCTGGTTAATCCTGTTGAGGTATTTTTCAAGGGCTTTCACAGAGTTTCGATTTGATTAGGTCTCATCGTCCCTTATGACAGCAGCATATTCATTCGAAGAAGCTCAGGAAGGTGATTGTGTCGGGAATTATACTGTCGGTAAGTTAGAGTGCTTTTTCAAGTGATTTAAAACGAAATTATTAGGCATGTACTCTTGCATCGATGTGACTGTTAAATTCTCATCTTCTACGCTCTCATCCTTGTCCCAGTGGTTCTTCCCATCGGTTCTTTTGGTGAGTACCTAACAACAGGGCTGTAGATGTTTAGACGCGCGCGTGTACACGCATAACGAAGAAGTGTGTATTTTCGAGAGAGCATGCTCTTTTCTCTCTCCTGAAAATATACGTTATCTCATTGTGCGTGTATACCCGCATGTCTAAACATTTACACCCCTGCCTAACAATTCGTAATTGAAGATCACCTTAGAATGTAAGTTGGTCTTCCATTTTAGATCGAGTTTTTTTTTTGATAATGCCTCCGATTTTTAGGTGATTGCCTCGTGGTTCCATTTCTGGATTCACGGTTCGTGGTCTGTACCTCGAACCGTTTCTGCTGCGGTGCCTTTCTTCTTCTTCGTTCTGCTCTTTGTAAGTCATGTGCTACAATATACTTTATAGAAGAGGTCCCTTCTACAGATCTTCAAGCCCCAGCTCGTCCAGCAGAGTTGCGCAATGAACACATGGCTCGCATTCTGCCTCTTCATGACATTTTTGTCTTTCGTAAGACATTTTTATAGATCATAAAATCACTGTAATTAGGAAAACTTATATTTACTTTATCTAGCAAAAATACTATTCTGTCTTAAAATCGAAGTTGAACTATGTTGAAGATCTAAAATTTAAGCTGGAATACTTCCTGGTGATTTGCTGTGGAATCCGTCGATCTCTGAGATATTCTCATGTCGGCCATCCGGAAGAACATCCCATTGGATCTCCAAAAGAGGTAAAACTTTCATTGAACCTCAGAAAATAGGCAACTTGGAAGCCGCGAGACCACGAGACACGAGACATAGGCGAAATAGTATATAGGGTTAGGGTAGGGTATGGGAGATGATGGGTTTTCTTTTTTCACACTATTTCTCAATGTTTCGTGTCTCGAAGTCTTGCGGTTTCCAAGTTGCCCAGAAAATGGCTGAATTTAAGACAACCGAAGTAACCTATGACTCGCGCTGCGGCACTGCCTCCAATAAACTCGACCTGGTTTCCAGAGTTCTCTTCCCAGTTCTCTTCATCATTTTCCTCGTTATTTATTTCATTTTTCTGATCTAGGATTTATTTTAAAAATCTTCTAGATTTATGATAGAAGCTCAATCAAATCCCGGTTACGTATTATTTGTTATTTCGAAGACATTGTTTATCACTGCCATTAGATTATATTATCATCGTTGTTTTTGCCGAATTATGCACATTTCGTAAATTTTATTCGTGTCTTTTTGGAAAGTTCATCCAGTTTTTAGATGATTTGGAGTTGATAGAGATGAAAATTGGGCGACTTTTTCAAGAAACCTCATTTGTATGCATAATTCTGTGAATCCTTAGCCACTAGATATACAAAAAATAGGTAAATAAATAAATAAATTTCTATTTTATGCCGTTTTCATTTGCCCCCAGCTAGCTGGGAATAGAAATAGTGTGTGTTTTGTGGACAGGCTTATGCCCTACGTTTACGAGTTTTGCATCACCTTCTGTTGAATTACCTGGTTTTGCCCATTCTCGCTGATTTTTGCCTAATTTTCGTTAATTACTCGCTAATTATCTTTTAATTACTCTGAAAAATAACCAATTTCATTAACTCTCACATTCCACTTTCCTTTTCTCAGTTCTTTTGTGAATATACTCGCTATTTTCTCGCTTTCTGATTGTCGTTTGAAATTCCCAAATTGGTTTCTTGGAAAGTTTTCGAATTTTACGGCCGCCTGTTTGAAAGGTTCGCTAATTTTGGGGTAGGAAAAGCAACGAGTAGAGGAAAATAAAGATTTGATCATTTTCCAAGAGCCTAAAAATTGCCGTTCAAATTTTGCTGATGTTTCAGCAGATCGAGGATTCGTGATGGCGACCGCAGCGCCTCCGCCCGATCCGACTGGCCTGCCACCGGCTGCAGGGTCCCTCACTGAGGAGGCTACTGTTCAACAACAGACCAGCCAGCATCCCGCTAATGAACTCGGTCCGGTTTTTTTTTTTAAAGAAATGCTCTAAATTCTGATAATTTTATTAAAAACAGCAATCTCAGGATTTCTTGTGAAAGGATTATTTTGATAATGTACACGGACAGAGAAAATAGGAAATTGTTGGAGAAACAAAGATGGACATTTTCAACTTTTATTATTTTTTGCTAAAATTGAATTTGCAGGCAACTATGACGAGCTGCACAGGAAGGCACGCGACATCTTCCCGACGTGCTTCGAGGGCGCCAAACTGCAAGTCAACAAAGGACTCAGCTCCCACTTCCAGGCACTTCATTTACCTATTTATTCTACCCGATAATTTTTAATATTTCACGATTAAAAAATTATAGAAAAAGTAGATAAGAAAATGAGAGTTCCCTAGAAAAGATGAGATAAAATGAGCGTGTGCTAATTAGCTTTTTCATTTGCTTTATTTAGAGCAGACCTGTAAATAAAAACTCGCACCCGGCAAGTCGGGTGTCATTTTGAGGTACGGGTCGGGTGCAAAATTTCAGAAAAGTTGCAGGTCTGTGTATTTAGAGAATGATTTACAGGTGTCCCACACTCTGTCGATTGCGCAGATGAACACGGGCTATCGGTTCGGTGCCACTTATGTCGGGCAAAAGCAGGTCGGCCCGAACGAGGCCTATCCCATCCTGTTGGGAGACACTGACGCTTCGGGCAACACTTCCGCCACGCTCGTTCATCAGTTCTTGGGTGGGTTTAAAGCAAAATTAGGAAATAATCAAGCAAAAGAAGAATCTTCTGGAATTTTACTAAATTTCACATGAAGTCTTTTGTGCCCGGGTTCAGGAAACTCGCGGAACCTCAAAAACCTCCCTATGAAACCTTTTTCCCGCTGGGAGTTTCGTGGATACGGGCGGGCACTGGTTGTTTCATTTATTTTCAAAATTAAAAAAAAAAAAGTAAGCAAAATTGATGGAAAGACGTGCAAAAATTCTATTTGATTCGATCTTTCCAGATTTGTATCGTTTGCGACTGCAGGGTCAGATCCAGAAGGGAAAAATCAATGGCGCCCAAGGCACGCTCGAACGGCGGTTGGTTATCAAGTTTTACAAAATAGAGAAATATTTGAGCATACTTAGGAAGTGCTTAAGCCAAAATCTCCGCGCGTGTAGTCTCTTTAAGTAAAAATGATCAGCTAAAATCACGTTGCGTACCACCTCTTATGCAGGCAATTACTATGACGAGATTACAAGACCTATAGTTAGAGATAAAGGAAGGAAGGAAAGTAGGGTAAAATACCGTGGACAAAGATAGGTCTCGTCATAGTGTCAAATAGCAGTTGCTCCTTATGCATCTTTTTTTCTATTAAAAACCATTGATTTGCGTGTGCCTAGGTCTATTTGAATAAGTTGCAGTTCTCGCCTACACACGTGGGGAGTGACGCTGGCGAACGTGGACCTGCTCTCGGAATCGGGCATCGTGGTCGGCTCGTTCCTTCGACGACTCACCAACAAACTCGACGTCGGCGCTGAGCTCGTCTATCAGTACGGGAAACAGATTCCAGGTGCGGCCAAAATTGACTCCTTGTAGTTCTCACTCACCTGCCTCCGCCTCTCGTTTGTAGTTGTCACTGTTTTTAGAACCGTCATTCTATAAACTGAATGATAACTACAAGGGGCCGTGAAAATTGAAAAAAACAAACTTGATCTTTTTGGAAAGTTCATAAATTTTTGAGAAGAATTAACGATGGTTGCAAGATAACAAAACTCTTATTGGCATTGGAAGAAAGAAGCTAGAAAGAACTATTGCAGAAGTCATTTGACTTCTCCTCTTTTTCCTGTCGTTTATAGCTCAAAAACGCTGAAGTTTGCAATTGAACCGAGTTTATGGGAAAGTTGATCAAAAGATTGAAATGTTGAAATTCCAGGAGCTCAAATGTCGGCCCTCTCGTACGCCGTTCGATACACGTCGCCACTTTGGACGGCAGCGGCCACCTTCGGATCGAGTGGTCAGATTTTGGCAAACAAAAACAATCGAAAATAAGAATTTGCAGGCGCGCATCTGAGCTACTTCCACAGGCAGCATGACACTCTCGCGTTCGGCGTGGACTTCGAGTGCAATTCCAACGTGGGGGAGGTAGGTTTGGCAAAAGCTTGACATAATTGCACCAAACTAGGAAGAATTGTCATTCGAAAACGACAATTTGACAGAGACGTCATTATGCGTTGATAGTAAAATTTGCTCTTGTCAATTGACGAATTTGAAAGCATTATCCTATTTGATTGACAATTTGACAGTGATGTGTTGCAGGCGGTGACAACGATCGCGTACCAGGCGGACATCCCCGAGGAGGGCGTAACGATGCGCGCAAGCGTCGACACCAACTGGAACGTGGCAGGCGTGTTCGAGAAGAAGCTCGGCCAGCAGCTGCCCTTCACCTTGGCCATCTCAGGGCTCTTCAACCATGTCAAGGTATTGTTTTACTTTTCTTATTTTTTTAAATTCTGAAGTACACGGAGATAAGTATTCTGGAATTAGTTCTAATTCTAACTTTTTTTTTTTAATTTAAAGAGGAAAAGGTGAAACTTTTTCGTATCTTTAAAAATTGAATATTTTTCTTTAAATGTAATCAGGAAACTATCGCAAAATTTAACAATAAACTTCTAAAGACACTTTCCTAATAACTATACGTTTTTTCCTGTCTGTCAAACAATTTTTACAAAAATTCGTTCGAATTTACAGAGTTCCGGCAAGTTTGGAGTCGGCTTGATCATTGGTTGAGTGGCATCACTCTCGACTGATTGCTCAACTGCACCATATTCTTCAATTTAGAGCAAGCTTCTCAAAACGCGACCCGCAAATCGCCTCGCATGAAAAATAGTGTGTCATATCGAGAGAGAAAAAGCATGTCTTTTTAATCTCTCTCGGAAAAGGTGTACTATTTTTCTGCGGCTTTTTGCAGGTCATATTTTGAGAAGTCTGATTTAGAGAACACATTCTTTATATCTAAAAATAATTAGGTCCCTTTTTAAGACAAACTCAAAACTGCAATTTGACGGCTGCAACGCCGAAAATTCGACAAAGTCAAGCGATTTTCGGGCTTTTTGTATAATCCACTCTTCCTTCACCCTTACTTTTATACTATTTATCCTTTTTTCTGAGGAATCGTGTGATGAAGTGACACCTCCTGTATTCTCCACGCCCATTTTTCTACTACACCCACTATCTTCCACCATTCTATCCCCTAGACCTAAAAATGGGTGTAAAATAGCAGTGGGCATGAATGTAAAATAAGGAATACTTGATAAATATGAGAATAGGTTGAATAGTGTAAAATAGTATGGATGAAGAAGTGTGAATAATATAATTTGCCCGATTATCGTCTCATTTCTATCGTTGATTTCATTGATTCTATCTGATGTTGTTGTTTGTCTTCTTTTTCTTGAAATTTTTATCCTTCGATTTAACAGATTTTAAATGAGATCTGCTCGTTTTTGTTCGTTTGTTTATCGTTTTTATTCTTTATTTCTTTTTTACTCAACAGATCGAAAGTAGTCGTTACCTAGTTTCTATGCTTCAGCAAGATAAAGTCATTGTTATTTCTTATCCATTTTTAGAATTTTATGTTTTCAAGCGTTTGAAGCGCTAAATCGTACCTAGAAAATTTGAAGATTTTTCATAATTCAAGTTTTCTGTTTCAGATAAAAAATGGTGATCAAATACACCTCAAATTCAGTCGATCCCCCAGTGATGCTTTATATGGGAGTAGACAAAGTCGAAAATGAGGAGCTTATTAAGGTAGGCAAAGTTAGGAAAAAAGTATTGAATTTAAAAATGCGAGTTTGGAGAATGAACTCATTTTTCCCTTCAATTGTTGTTATTTGAAAAAAATGACTTTAATAAGGAAAATGTTGATTTTGTAGTACGGTTGGCCCGAAGACGTGTGGTTTCACGTGGATAAGGTCTCGTCTGCGCACGTCTACCTCAGGCTGCCTCCGGGAATGACCATCGACGCCATTCCCCCTGCTCTGGTGGGTTGAATAAAATATTCTGAGACCAAATTTTTCTGCCAAAATGGAATGATTTTTAGTTGGATAAATCATTGAACGAAACTCATTTGTGAGACAAGCTAATTTTTCCCTAACATAATATTCATGATAATCATTTTGTGTTTTTCGGAAATCTATGAATTTAGCTAGAAACGTAAAAAAATGAAGTGCATTCTGATCAAGTAAAAATTCCTCTGCAAGGAAAATACTCGCGATTTTCAGCTAGAAGACTGCTGTCAACTCGTGAAAGCAAATTCGATCGAGGGCAACAAGATGAACAACATCAGTATCGTCTACACCATGTGGGAGAACCTCAAGAAGACGGGTGATATGGCTGTTGGACAGGTATTTTCATTTTGTTCACTCTAGTTACCATCCTTTTCTGAGAAAAAGTATAGAGAAAAAAGAGGATGGAAGTTACAATGGGTTTCATTTTACGATTTTTACCTAACATGCAGAGTTGTGAACTCGATTTTTTTCAAATTTCATTCCATTTCGTCAAAAATTCTGAAATCGAACTTGAATAGAGATGAAAGCACATCAAATCAAAGCATATATTGTGCATTGCAACACTCATTTTCTTCTTCTTTTCAAATTTTCTTTATTGTGACGCTCGTTTGTAAATCGATTGAAATGTTCTTTTAGGTGGGCTTCCATGAACAGAGGAAAGTAAAGCACGCGAAGGTGGAAAAACGCAAGAACGAGGTCGTCAATCGGCTCGAAAAGACCGAAAAGAAGGAAGACATTGATTACAGGTATTTATAAAGAAAAATAAAGCTTCTTGCATTGTCAATGACCGATTGCTTGAGACAATGAAAAGAACGAACTCAGCGCATGAAAATTAGTGCTACGACACTCAAAAACATTTAATTGGTTTAAGGAATAACTTTGACGACTATTCGATATTATTCAGCGTACATCTTTTATTTTGTTTCATGCTATTGGTCATTAATAATATAATTCACCAGTTCTTTTTTATTACCCCTAAAGCCTGATGAATTATATACAGGAAACCAAAAAACGACAAAAATGATGATAAAATTGTGGCTGATACGTAAATTGCAGGGCTGAACGAGAAGAGAGGGACGCCAAAGAGCGAAGGGAGCAGAGGAAGGTCGAGCAGGCCAGGAAGGTGAGACAAATGTTTGACTTTAAGAAATTGAAACTTCTAAAAATCATCACTTTTAAAGGTTTTTATTTTTTTTATTTTATGTATTTTTTCTTTAACAAGCTATTAAATAAAAAAAATCTAATTTCAGAAGCGCGAAACGGAAGAGGCAGCGGAAAAGGAGAAACAGCGCAGAACGCGAAACTATGAAGACGTGGAGTGGGACGAACAGGAGCCCGCGAGCAGCGCCAAGAATGACGGAAATCTCTCGGACGATTTCATGTGATTCAGAGATAAGGCAAGTAAATTTAGGTTAAAGTCTGCTTTTCGGGAAACTAAAAGTGAATTGAATTTCGCATTATTTATTGAATGAGCAAAGTGCAATTCAATGCTGCTACGTTAGGTGAAATTTTCCGAAAATGGACTTTTACTTCGAAATCAACCGAAACGAAATGTTTTACTTGTTTCAGAATTTTGTTGTTGGAAATTCAAATCACCTCTTCAAGATCTTTTGAAAAATAATCTTATTGTTTTTTTCTTAAAAATTTCCCACTTTCGATTGAATTCTTCGACATGAAATGCTGAAACTCGTCAAAAATATCAAAAATTTTTGGGTTTACTTGGAAAGAATATTTCATGCCGAAAATTCAAATTTTCTAAGATGTGATGGACTCTTTTGTTGATTTGAAGGGTATCAAGGTTATGCTTTTCGTTGATAAATTATCTTCTTCCTGAAAATTAAAGATTTCTTTTTCGGCATGGAGTGTTTAACAAAGTGGATACAAAAATCGTTATTCTTGGAAGAAATGAAGATGAAAAATGAGTTGTTGATAGAAATGTGGCAAAATTGTTCCGAAAAAATCATCGATGTTTTCAAAAATAAAAACCATCTTGTTATAAATCATCTTCTTCGAACTTTTCTAGCATTCTGCCTGAAAAGATTGACACTTACAATTCTGAAGAGTACTTTTTTTATAACTTGCTAAAATTCCCGGATTTTTTTCAAAATTCTTTCCAAGGATCTGCTTGCATCGTTCTCTAAATCAGCCATAGTGATTGTTCTTTCTCTAACATGTTTTGGAGATTTTTTACAACTTCCAAAAATTTTCCCGAAGAAAAAATGTGCTCTCGTCATTTTCAGTCTCAGCGAAGAGTGATTTGACGCTTGTCTATTCACAGCTGTGTTAGATGAGTAGTCTTTTCTCTGTCAGAGAAAAATTGAGAATTTGGGGAAAAGGGAAGAGGATTAAAGAACGAACAGCGGCAGTAGGGGAATGGAATCTATCTGCCGAGGCTAAATTGCCATGCCTTCTCTATCCTATTTTCCTTTTTTACCTCTTACACTCCTACCCCTATCCTTTACTCCGTTCCATCTTTTTCCACTTTTCCCTGGTTTTCCTTCTTTTTCTCACTCTCATCAATTTCCCTCTTCACCCTTTATTTTTCTCACTTCCCAACATACATCACGTGTAACACATCCATAAAACTGGCAAATCGACTTTTCAAAAATGTGCTATTTTGCGAAATGTTTGGAGTTGTACTTTTGGAGTTTTAAATAATGATAGATTTATGTTCATTTTTACAATGGAATTAGTTTTAAAATGCTCATTCTAAATATTTGGATTTCTAATCTAATATTTTAGAGAAGGATGCTTTTAGTGAAATTGCAACTTTTTTCCTTTAATATTTTGCATGTTTTATCTCTCGATTTTTTATGATTTGATCCAAAACAACAAAACATTGTTGTTTTCTTCATTATGGATCGATCGCATTCAATGATTGTCATTGTCATGCAAAATGCAATGGCAATCCAATTCACGAATGTTTCTGCCTGTTCGACCATTTCATAAATCCATTCGAACAACCATTCTTTCCAATAGAAAATCGAAATTCTCAATTGAAATATGGGAAAAACAACGTATTGACTGTTTTGTAGTTTAATATTATCTTTCTCTTGCGCAATTAGTTTTTGGGCTAAAATTCACTAGACTTGCATAACTTTTGGCAATGTCTCCAAATATTAGATTTAAAGTATTTGAAAATTTCTATTCGCCAATAATTTTTTAAGTTCCTGTTCTCTGATAGTCTCATTTTAACAGCGACACTATTTTATATCCAAACACACATTTGGAGATTTTCGAGCTTAGTTTCACATTTTCAAAGACTTCCTCTTTTATACCCAGACGCATTTTATCTTAGACTAAAATGAACATTGCCAAATTCCGCCTCAAATGTTGAAAGATCCTCCGTTTCTCGATTTCCTTCTTTTGGCGAATTCTACACGCTTGTTAGTTGAAAATGTGCTCCTTGGGGGATTCTCACACATTCTTCCTCTTTTCTCCATTTTTAGCTTCTAACTTCTTGAACGATTTCTTATTATCGCATGCGCCCCACGAATCTAGCCCTCCTAGAAACATGCTCTAATGCTATTATGAACGTCCGATTACTTGATGCAAATGGAAAATATCAAATTGTGAATGTCTGAAAGAATGATCATTTCGCGAGTGCACACATGCACATTACTCGACGATACTTCGAGTGGAAAAGATAGAAAATTGTCATAAGATAACGTGCATGTGTGCACCTGCGAAATGATTATTCATTCAAAATTCGATATTTTAAATTTTCACCAAGTATTCGGACATCCAACAATAAATGTTAAACGGCGGTTCTTCTCATAGTGAAAGAATTAAGAGCTACTAGCACTTAGCATTTAACGTTGGAGCATATTTCTAGGAGGGCAAGATTTGCTGACTCCTTATTCATCATTCATCCCCTCCACCCATTTATGTCCGAGGGCATTTCGACGGCTTTCTAAGCGTCGTTTCTTTCTCAGGCGGGTTTATCGATTAGCCTCCATGTCTCATGTGTCGCTCTGGCTCTGTGTCTCCGTCCTAAGACTAAGCACTTTTCTCATCTCTCATTTATTCACACTCTCCATTAGTTGTTTTAGTTTTCCTACCTCATGCTCTTTAATTCTTTAACCGGGCTGTTGATGGCTTCTCTGCATACTAGAATTTTTAGCCGTCATTTTTCAGACCGTGTCTTAAAATTTTTCAAAGTTAAATGATTAAGACGCTAAATTTAATGATGCAGTTTTTTCACTTCTTTTTCAATTTAAATATTATGTTTTCAGAAACATGGAATGGCTACGCGGTCGTTTGTACGGATTCGTCGAGCCTAGAATCGAACGAATTGAGTTGATCGACGAGTTTGACCCTGACGAGCAGCAGCCGCAGAGTAGCAGAGTGCCTGGTCAGGCTGATGATAGATCGAGAGTATGCTTTTTTTCAAATTTAGAAAAATATAAACTTATATTTCATTCTTTAGCAAACCTTGATCTGTTCTTCTTCCATTATTTCCTTTATCATGTACTGCCTAAATCCGAAATTATCCAGAAACGAGATCATTTACAATTCCATTTGCCAGTCGCAATCAGGGCTTAGAATTTGTGACATTCCCATATTAAACATGACAGCGAGAAGAACGGAGAAACAACATGGGAGCACACGGTGGCGGACAACGAGAACAAAGCGAGTTGTTCTCTCCTCTCTTCTCACCGTCATGCTTAACATAGGAATGTCACAAATTCTAAGCCCTGATCGCAATATTTTAAGCTAGCTTCATAATTATCACCGTTTGTAGTGTCACTATTTGACAGTCGCAGAACAAATTTCATGATCCACGTTTTCCTGCCATCTCATAGTCGTCTCTAGTCTAAGCATGTAATCAAGCCGTGTGCGCGCGCGTCTTCAAGTGCGAATCTGAACACGAGAGGAATTCTTTGGGAGAATCAAATACAAGCCGAATGCCGAGATGAAAGAGACTGGGAATTGACAAGTTTGGTGTTTTGTGCCTGTCTTTCCTCGATTCCTTGCCTTTCTTAATTCATTCCCCATTCACCATTCTCTGTCTTTATGTATATTTCCTCATCTCGGTTGTAGGCCGAAAGCGAATTATCGCCTGTTCTTACCTCATTTTGCTGACTTCTCTTGTCAGTTTATCTATCCTCCCAACCTTTACTCTCGTTTACCAGCCTTTCAGGCGAAGTTTTACTTTTTGTTCTGCAAAACGAGTATTTTTCCTTGATCAATATTAACCCTAAGAAGTGTTCAACTTTCTAAAAACGATACTTATTTCTTTAAATTCTTCCAAGCAATTCTTTTCCTTTCTCCTCTTCCTGAATAATTCAGAGTTTACCAATTTTTCCCTTCAAAACAACGCTTTACTGATTTTTTTGAGAACGAAAGCGAATTTTGTAATTGGAAACGGATGCAATTTTTTTGATATCATTTTGATAAAGAGTGTCTAAATATTTGCCCGCCTATTGATTGATTATTTGATAAGATTTTGAACAGATGCTCACTTTTATGGTTTGATTAGCAAATTGATTGAAACTTCCTTTATAAGTAATAGTTTTCCTGAAAAAATGGAGTGATTTCAGAAAGAACACGCTTATATGAACTTGTAAAAACCACATTTCCTCTCCTATTAATTTCATCTTCCTGCAAACATGAATGAAATGAAAAAAAAACAATTTTATGGCTAGGTTAACAAATTGATTGAACTTTCCTGAAAAATGTCTGCCTGACAGATTCACGGGATTTTCGAGCAAAGGGGAAATGAAAGACTCGTGAAATATGAGCTGGAAGAAAAAGCTCGAAGATGGGAGAAATGAGTGAGGCAAAGAAAGTTTGCTGCGATGCGGCAGACGGACCGGAACGGCGCAGGCTGAAAATCCGCACCAGACTCTGTCAAATTCCCCCATCCTCTCACTTTCCGACGATTACGTAATTATCCTCGCAAGTCCACGCAATTCTAGCCAAAAGGCCTAAACGCTTCTTCCCATTTTCCCATTATATTCATCTCATTAGATTAGGCCAAGTGTGGTGGCGCAGTGAAAGGGAGAAAGTTAGAAGCAGGGATTTTTGTACGGATCAAAAAGTTCCACACACACATACATGGTTTCACTTTGAGTTATTTTACTCAATTCAGCATTTAGGTCACTTTATTGAGAAATTTTTATCAACCTTTTTAAAATGTAAACCCTTCTAAGATTTTATCCTGTATTTTCGCACTCTAAGTTATAGATACAGACTTTTCTGATTATTCTGTAGTATGTAGGGATAAGCTAGGCTAAACAAACGATTTTTTCTCAAGTGACGACGATATATTCTTCAAATCATCAGAATTCTATAGAGCACAAACAGTTTTTCGCCTAGAATGCTCACTTTTCAACTTTTACTTTTCCTCAGTTTTCCATGCAAACATTCCGAGTCTTTGTCTTCCCTCCAACTCTCTTTCCTGCAGTTCAAGAATTCTCTTCACAAATAACAGACTTTCGATCTGTGTTGAGAGACATACTGCCTATTGCTCGATTGCTTATCAGCCATTTAGTCCCATCAGGGAGCCCTCTTGTTATTATTTTTGCTCTTCTCAACAAACCTCGACAATTCCCCCTATTGATCCTTTATTATTTCATGAAAAACTTGATTTGTCAATTCTCTACAAATCACAAGACATGAAAACATTTCATGCTAGTCAATAATTTCGCGCAGAATTCTATGAAAGCATCATGCTATGTCTCACAGGCATGCATTAACCTATGATCATAACTGATAACAGTGAAATTCAGAACCTATTATTATTATTATTATTATCTAGAAAAATCCCGAGCCAAATCTTTAGAACTTCAAAAAGCTGAATTTTTTATCAGAAATATTATAAGAATAAAAATGCCTGCAAAATTCCTTTTATGTGTGTCGCGTGGCTTAAAACGAGCGAATAACCGCTGAATTTTCTCGTTGTTTTTGTTTGTATCATATCATCATTATGGCAGTCAGGAGAAATAAGCGACTGGAATTGAAGAGAGCATAGAGAACGAGAGGAGCAACCGGGCGGGCATGTGTTCATTCAGTCATTGCATCTTTCGCGTTTGTGACTGCTTGTGCTGTATTCCTGCTCGATCAGCCTTGCCCCCAACCAACCCTCTGTCTCGCTCAGCTGCTTTATTCTTTACTGTGTAGATTCAGAAACGGGGTGTTCAAACATTTAGTGTTCATGTGTTTTTTTATTTTTATCATTTCTTTCATAGTAAAAAGATCTTATTCAAAAGAAATCTCTACCGTTCTAAGCAAGCATGGATAGGAATGAACATTTTGAAAAGTCGAAATTTCTACCCATCATCCCTGATCCTAAATTAACATAAAATCTAGAAACTTTTGTGATTGCTAAATATTGCGCTACTTTTCAATTATTTTCTAATGACTATTTTTTATCTTTGAAAAAATATTGTGTGATTGCTTGTCATCTCTTCTCGATCAGTCTCTCGCATTTGCCCTCGAGCAAACCTTTCTTCCTCTCAGCTGCTCTGCTTCATCCTTCACCATCGACATACACAGGGTGTTCAAACACGCAGCGCGTTCTTTCATATCTGCGATTTTTATTCCTGTAAAGCTGCTAGTTTATAAACAAATTGTACTACTATGCGATGCTCATAACATTCGAGTTTTCAACATTACTAATCTTTCGAAACCTCTACACATTCTTCTCCATCTAACGGTTTCTTCGTTTTACAGGAAAAAATAAGTTTAGTCTCACTTTCCATAAAATCAAGGACTTTTTCTCATTACTAATTCTTACATGGCATCCTCACACTTTCTACTTCGTTTTCTATCTTATTCTTTACAGGAAAATGATAACATTTTATTGTTTTAAAATAATATTTGACATTACTTGTTATTGAATCTCAGACTTTTATCCTTCATTACTCTTTCACATTTCATCTATTCGGATACAAT
>LIAE01007663.1:0-19538 GCA_002287525.1 Diploscapter pachys
TATGCGTGTTTCAGGTCATTTACACCATGTGCCTGATCGTGATCGCATCCAAAGAGCTAATTCATCTGTCCTGCTATAAAATCATGTTCCTTCTCGGATTTATCGACCTTTGTGGAATTTGTAAGTGCAGTTTTATGAGTAACCAAAGATTAAGATAAAAATGCTTGGATGTTGTTGTTTTGTCCATTAAAGAGAGGTATTGAATTCGCTCTTATTAAATGCAAGCATGCCCAATCTGTAAACCTTTAACATAATGGCATGGTGAAAATCTTCTGACAAGCTGACAACGCGGCTCCAGCGATACCAAATTCGAATCTTATCCTCTCCTTTCCCAAACACATAAATACCAATTCCCTCCACCCCCAGTAATCTCGTGTACAGGGGATGATCTTCACAATACTTAGGGAAGCCAAGTGTCCCCCCTGAGGGAGAGAAAGGATGCATGAATTTTTCCAACGTTTCAATTATCGTTAACTATCCCGTTAATTAGTTGATAATTCCATGAAACCAAGACACCAATCAGGGTAATAAATAACGTTCAACATGATGACGTCGTTGGTTTTTCGAAAGAGGCTGGTGTAAGGAACGAATTTCCGCACAAAAATGGGCATAACTTTTGATAGGATGGACCGTTTTTGAAAATTTAAAAGGTTCGGAGTTCATAACGATCTCAGCCATCGCACTGATATCAAATTTACCTAATTCAGTCTATTTTGAAAAAGCACTTGGCCTCCTTAGCAATACTACAATTTCAATAGACGCCTTCCACTAGAGAAGTCTATATTTCATCTACGGGGGAGTTAGATCTATACAAGCTGCTACAATCTTTAAATCTCAAGACACTTGGTAAAGTTTGGTTCGGGCAGTCACTGCTATGGACGATAGAAGAAATTTCAGTCACATCAATCATAACCACTAGATAATAGGCTACTGACATCTAACTGTATCCACTTTTTAGGTTATTTGCGCATACTATAACGTCAAGACATTTATAAATTGTAAAATTCTGTTACCTGTTCTAAAATTCAAAGCTCATTTCAGTCTCACGTGATGAGCGGTTCAACTTTGTTCCCATGAGCTTAACCGTTTTCTGAGATTATCCATTGTACGCGACCATATTTTCAGAACTCCTTCTCCGTGTAGCTACAATAAATTAAATGGATAGAACAATTTTTGAGTTAGATTGATGGTTGAGAAACAAATGTTTGCCTACAGTTCCTGTGTGCGTGTGACATTGCAGAAAACCAGGATATAGAATAATTTCAAGAATCACTTTCACCAGACTAGAAAAATGCAGTAGTGTCTGTAGGTTCCAACAAGACGTAAATCCTTTGTTCTTATTCAGTTGTGACTATATTTCTCAAAACAATGTAAAAGAAACTAGACCATGCGAGAGTTGACAGAAAGTTTTCGATTCAGATATTATTAAAAATTTTCTTGAACTCTGATGCAAGTTCCCTACCTCGAATGCTTACGATTCATACAATTCTTCTGCGAGTAAACTAGATCATCACAACTCATTCCATTAGACGAGTTGTTAATACACATAAGATACAGTATCCAACAGGGACGTCGCAAATTGAAATTTTAAAACGAAACGAAATTCCGTAGCGTCCCTGATACCCAATGCCTATTTTCTCAGGAAATTTTTGTCAGCGTTCCGTCATATTTTTGAATTATGCCCCTATAAAAGTGAACAAAAAACTATCAAAATGAATGAGGATGAAGCATTATTCAATGTTTTAAACCATCAACTATTCTTATCAAGACGACAGATAAACGGAAGCAAGAAAACAATAAACCACTTGCTAAAATATTCAAATTTAGTTGCTAGCTCGATAATTTCTGGATATCTTCTGATCGAAGGAGCTGTTTTCTGCACTCATCCAGATATAATTTACCCAGTTGGTTCTTTGGCAGTGGGTAAGCTCTGATAAAGGGTCTCCTGGGGCTCATTCTACTTGTCGCTAATAAGTCGCGTTTACTATTTATCATCGGATAGGTTTTAGGGTTTGGGTGGGTAGGTTAACATTTATCCGTGAAAATAGTAAACGTGACCGTGACTTATCAGTGACGAATAGTAGGAGTCCCTTCTGAGAACCACACCCCTTGTATGCCTCACTATTTTTGTGAGAGACACTAATAAAAAGAGGGTGTGATATACAAGGGGGTGTAGGTTCCCAAAAAGCACTGATAAAGAGTTACAACAAAATGAAAGGACTTTAGCTGCGTGGTGTGCTGCCTGCATGACCTGTCTGATTCTCGTTATCAATCGAATTCTTGACATATTGCATCCGTCACTGGGAGAAATGTACTTCAAGGGGTAGGTTTATATTTTTCAGCATTATTTGTAGATCATCTAATAGTTGGGTGTGCACGCCATAAGTCAGGCTAGCTAGCATCTATTTCGCATGGTCCTATAGTCTAGCTAGTATATAGGATACTCCCTGGATTGGAGCGACGGGGACTCAATTCGTCTTAGGATTAATATTTTTGAAAATATTAGCCACACATATACACACACCTGCTTGTCCTAGGTACTCTTACTACGTAACGATAAAACTCGATTGTGTTGTGATAGAGCATTTGCAGGTAAAGGATAGGTAGATTTTAAAACGTTTTATGCTTATCGAGCCCTGAAAATATCCTCGCATCTAGGATATCCATGATAAAATGGATAAATTTATTATTTGAATAATAATCAACATCTTGCTCATACAGAGAAATCATCTCCAGATACCGCACCAACATAATCCTGATAGTTCCAATTCTGTACGGCAGTTATTTCTTCTTCTTCACTCCCGCGGTTGCATTTTCGTCGAAATATCAAGCTTGGTTCCTCGACCCGTTCATTTTCAACAATAACGATCCGATGGCGGTATGACTCATTTTCATGTCTTCATATGTAGAATTTTTATATCGTTAATTTCAGTATGCAAATGTGCCTCTTACAATCAACAACCTCAGTATCGTGTTTCTGACATGTTTTCTCTATGGATTTCTCTGCATTGCACTTTATCTGAAATCTCGAAGAGCCTCATCTGCAGCGGGATTTCGATCTCATAAATCCGTAAGCATTGCATCTAATAGGCCCGCTCGGTTTGTCCTGAGCAATCATTTATTTTCAACAAGTTTGATAAAAGACAATATATAATAGATTATACAAGGCAGTAAATATGAGAAGTGTATTGCTTTTGATCAGGGATGTGCGTGCGGTTTTGATTTTGGAAAATGTGGAAGTCCAAAGTACGAAGTCAAGCCAGGTTCCCAATTTTACGGACTTCGCACACTTGCTTTTGATTATCACTTCCTCAGGATTAGCTAAAATTATCCGTGCATGAAAATGAATTCGAAATTTTAGATTTTTATCCAGTCGACTCTGATGTGTATGATCAATTTGATGGCATCAGTTATTTATACGATAATGCAATTCATACCCGTTCCAGAGTGGCTGATTATTGTTGCTGAACTGTCTTGGGAGGCTGGGCATGGTAGGAACTAAGAAAGGTCCCACAAAACTAAATCCACTATAAAATAATATTTAGGTGCCCCTGCAATAGTCTACATCAGCTTGAACCGCACAATAAGAACAGGCGTTCTTCGACTTTTGGGCTTGAAGAAGAAATCCATCATTCCATCAATTATAACATCGTCTTCAAATGCAATGACAAATTCGAAGGTCACCAATTTGAGCAATGCTAGAGAAGCAACAGACGACTTACAATATTGAAGTTTTCATTATTTACAGAAAAGTCTCGTATTTGCATTTTATTGAATTTGTTTCTACGCGTGGATGGAATAGTTTTTATCTTTTACTGTGAATAAATTTCAATAAATAATATAAGTGAGACAACCTGGAAAACTAGTGACTTTGCGAAATAGTGTAGAAAAAGAAATTCAAGCAAGCGTCCTTACAAAGCCGTTTTCCCTCTGAAATAGCCTTTGCTTTGTTGCGTGTAGAGGCAGGGTACGCTTTTCTCTTCGTGAAAATTGCCAAACAAAAAGAAGTTTTCGAATATCATCTTCAAAAATTCTCATCTTTGGTTACACTGGTCCGTTTTTCATGCGGTTTTTTGCTATAATCCTGTCTAGCCCTACAAAATCCTAGACAAATACTTCCACGACTCTGTCTTCACATCGGGAATATCACTTGCGGTCTCTATATATAAGGGCGGAAATTTTTCTGAATAGAGTTTGAGTCATTTGGTATTTTTTACTGATCTATTCAACATTATATTGTTCGGCTTTAGAAAATGAAGGAAATTTGTATAATTTTGCAAAAAAAATGATGAAATATCAACCTTTCTTTCTGACAATAACCTAATTTTAATGAAATTTTTTTTCTTCCTAGCCTTATTATTCCCACTGGGTGGGGTCGGCTACCCTCAGCCCGTAATGGGACAGTCGGCCTATCCTAGCCACACAGGACTAGTGGCCCGGCCCGAGGACAGACTGTTGTTGTGTGCAACAGCCGAGGGATTTTAGGAAAATGTTCTGTGGTTTTATCCACTACCAACATTTCTTAAACCTCTTGGTTTGGATCGAGGTGGGGGCGAATGAGAACCTGCGCTAAACCACCCTCGTTCCCACTTTAAAATTAATAATTTTAATTCAAGTCCCCATTTTTATTCTTTTTTCATTCGATTTTTAGATTGTCCTCATTTTTAAAATTACTAATTCATTTCATTTTTATTTTTCACCCTTTTGGTGTCGATTTTAAGCCGTTTTTTTTTTCGATACTATCTCATTCCTCCACTCATTTTTTCGAGGTGAATCTAGCCTAAATATATTCACCCGTTCTTCGTTGAAGATTAGAAACGATAAAAAAAGAACATTGACACTTCGCTTCGATTCAGAAAGAACAAATTCGTATCTTTAAATTAGTCTAGTTTGAAGGTGATAGGATGAAACAAATAGTGGTGTAAAATTGATGTAAGTTCAAAGATGCTGCCTGTGAACTCATCTGGTACAAAGGGAAACTTTGGCATAAATAGAGTACATTCCTTCTGCATAGCTAACGAATAGATAATAAAAATTAGAATAATTTAGTAGGAAATGTATTTTGTTATTTGAAAAAATTAGCTTGTTGAAAAGTTTCGTGATTGGAACTGGATTTAACATTGGACACGCTTGCATGAATGTCACATTGTGCATTTATTATTCAAACCTAAAGCAGATTAATTTGACTAGAAATCAATGATAATGAAGTTTAGGTTCTAGATACCCGCAGATTCATGTACTCTTCGTAAATTTGTTTGAACCTGAAACATTTTCATTTCGAGTTGATTGTGATTCGTAAAATTAAGTTCTCACCACTCAACATCCGATGAATTGAACATTATTCTGAGCAGCGGGAGTGCTCTTTCCCAATTGTCTGCGTCTTCTAATGGATGTAAAATGTGAGCGTCGTGATAATTCTCCAAATCAATTGCTAAAGCTTTTCCATAAATCTATGTTTTTCAACAGGAAAACTTCTAGAATTAGGAAATGCCTACTTTCAAAATCGTAATTCCAATTAGCTCTATCGATTCGCTCTTCTGGCTTTACTAGAGGTAGCGTTCCAAAATATTTTTCGTTACTGAAAATTAGTCAAAAATATATTTCCGCGATTTTTTCCTAACTTTCCACTGTTTCGCCATCGATGAATCTTTTCCGAAATGAGCATTTGATCAGCGAACCAACTGACTGTCAAATTCGGCTTGCCAATTCCATCTCTGATGAAACTCTCATCACCGAATTCCTCATACAATCTTTTCGCTAACACGTTTCCATCAGTTAGCCAATTTTTCGGAACATCTAAACTAATTTATAAGCCAAAAATTGTAAAATATCATACAGTACTAGTCAACATTATACACACTTTTGAGTATTTTATATCATTCTCGCCCAGCCCTTTGTACTGTTCGGATCCGAACGAAACTTGGCACACATGTTGGACTATATAAAGGATGAAAGCATGCCAGGTTTCAGTCAGATACGAACAGTACAAAGAACTGGGTGGGAATGGCATAAAATACTCAAAAGTATATATAATTTTGGCTGGCCAGTACTATAAATCTCCTAAGCTTGAAATTTTATTACGATATGGCTTTGTGATCATGCTTGTTTTGATTAGCTTAGTACCCTTCCTATGCTTGCCATTCTAAGCATTATTTTCAAAAACGATTGCAGAATCTTCAAAATCACGATTCCTACTCATCATCTTTCTCCATCGCTTTACAGTCATGCATATCGTGCTCATCGGTAACATTGGATATCTAAAATGATTCTCTTCAATAAGTTAACGAAAAATCTTACGATTTCCACAGGTTAGGTTTCTTCGTAAAACCGCAACATTCTGCATTGTAGCTATGGACCAATTTGCCAGGCTTTGGTAAATGATTTTCTAAACACGAATTTTCAAAAAATATTCGATATTTTGTCTTCAATTATCAACCCAAATGAAATATCCAAAAGTCACTGTCACTAGTCATCAGATAATCATAGTCATTCATGCGAATTTCTGGAGACGCAGAAACGTAGAGTCGACAAGTTTGAGAAATCGTATGTTTTGGTGCCATATTCGAAGCGAGAAAGACATATTGAACCTAAGTTATTGAGCTTTTTTTTTCAATTTTTTTAGTCTTACCCCTTCATGCTCTATAATTCTCTCAAAAATATATCGTATCGCCCTATCCGCTATGAAATTCTCTCGTGGCTCAGAAAAGCACAGTATTGTATCGACACCTTTTCTCTTCCAATTCTAAAATTTAGACACATCTTCTGAAATTTTCATTCACGTTACCCGAATCGTGATAATAAGTGGAAATAGATAAATAGGGTTAGAGTCAACGCCAATTGCGACGTAAATTTTGCGATTCTAAAACGTCATATTGCACAATTGGGTTTGCAATATTCAAGCAAAGATGTAGGTGACTGTTTTGCATTACTTTGCAAGTCTTTGATAATCTATACTATCATGCAACATTAAGATAACATGAAAAATTATAATTCTTGCATATAATGGAAAATGTATTCTATCAGCCCATAATAATTTGTTACATTTTCATGCCTTAAAGCTGCGATAAATCCCAGTCTTTTTGCATTCTATATGAAGCGACAAAAGGGTGAATATCGGATTTGTATAATCTACGATATAATTTTCAAATACGATATACTTATTAGCATTCTCACTCAATAGAATTTTCTAAGGTTTACCTTCGATTCGTTCGAATTTTTTATAACTTCCATGAATAATTGTTCATTTTCCGATTGTTTATGGTAATTGTCTATAAACGAGATGCTGAAGGAGAATTTTTATTTTATAAATTAAAACATTAATATACTGCACTTACAAAAATAACAGAACTGATAAATTTAGAAATAGAATAATATAAATTTTATAAAATCCTAAAATGTTCATTTATGGAAAGGCGCTTTTCCTTTTCTCACTTCAACAGTCTTTTTCCACTTTGTGAATTTCATGCGCGTACTTTCACTTTTTAAACAAGCCTCTTACGCCATAGAATAACGTAACAATTTAGTTTTTTTTTTTTTTGTTTTTTTTAATTTAGGCATTTTTTAAATATATTTTAGCAATAAAACTCTTCGAAAAGTCACTTATTCAAATTATTTTATTACTAATTTATTGTATATATGCACCATTTTTATTATCATTTATTAAATGGAAATCTCACAAACAAATATGTTTTAGCTATTAAATATCGCATAACAAATTGTTAACCCAGTAAATTATTCAAAATCATCTTCGAATTAATCCCGAAATTTTGTAACTAAGATTTTCAAAGATTGATTGGACGAGATCAAGATAAGCTCTTGTGAGGTGAATGGAATCACCATAGTAGGAAATCAGTTTCACCGGATCACACTCTTTATAAAACTGTTTACCTTCCGAAACTAACAGGGGTTTTAAGCCGAATAACTAATAAAATAAATACATTATTGAATTTGCCACCAGCGAATTTCTTTTTTACTTATACAATTTGCTTATTCACTAGCAATGATGAATCGAAAAAAAATGCTCGAAATTTAATTCTTGCTAGTTTTTCTATGAAAAAATTAGCAGAATAAAATAAGATTCTAAAAATTTTAACGTTCTATTTAGTGGAACTATAATTATAATTCTCGCAATAGCGAACAATATATGGATTTTTCTTGGATAGGCATAAGACGTTACCTTCTACTTTCACATTAGATATCACCAACAGGGTTGCTGACGGTCCCAATTTTTCGGACCCGGACCTGGCCCGAGAACCGTCATTTTTTACCCGCATGAAAATTGGCATTATTTTCAAATTTTTCAGCACAAAAAACGTAATTTTAAAGGTATTTGTTGTTATTGAAATGCAATCATTTCAGCTTATAAAATATTTCTGAATCTATTTAATATCGAATACTTTATTCCCTCATCATCACTCATCAAAATAATTTAATCGTATCAAATGATTAGAGATCAATGATAATCTTTGAATCAACGAACTTATTGAAAAAGGCATAAGTTTTACTTGCAAAAACATTGAATATTTTCTTTCATATAATCTCTAAAATCGATATGAATAATGTAAGTTATTTTGATATTGCAAATAGATAAATGACTAAAAATTTAACAAATGAATTTGAATTTTTATCATGGTCTTTTCAACTTTTTAGAAAAAATGTTAACTTCACCTTTACTGCAATTTATAGTTGAAGTCAGGTTAAAGTTAAAGAAAATTTTACGGCTACAGTGAGATGAAATTGAAGCTATCAAATAATTGAATGGATGAAGTCGAATTTAGGTTGAAATCAAATTGTTTCTCATTCTCAAAACCTCGTAGAAAAATATGTCTTTTTAAATTTTCGCTTTGTTCTGCCTTATTTTAATAAATTATAGATCATTTTTAGCTTCTCCCATGTCCCTTCCCATAAAAATGCCATATCTAAGATTGAATAATTCAGCATTCGATTTCAAAAAGAGACTAGTGTTCGACCAGAAAACAAGTTTTTTTTTCTCTGGAACGATGCATTTTCTGAGAGACCGAAACGAGACACCGATCTCTATTGAATAATGAAGATCAACTTTTCTGGAAAATAAGGGCATGCGCGAAAAATTTGTACATCTTCATTATAAACCATTTTCAATCGATACTTCCATTATCGATTACATGCTAATTGTTTTAGGGTTATCATCATTAACAATAGCACATACAATTATATTTCAATTATCAAAATAAAGCGTAGCAAGTATACTTATGAAGTCTCATTAATGATTCGCCAGACATCAGTGATTTTATCATTTTATATCTTTATTTCAAGCGCTTCCTTATTATTCATATTCTTTTATTATCATTCCCTTATTTCGTATTTTATTGTTTATGATGTTTCTACATACTACCAGAATTTCGTTATTGAAACATCTAAAGAATCTGAATGCTATTGTGAATACGAATCTAAGCTGTACAAGATGTGCTACGCTCCTTCGTATTCCCCACATTTACTTGGGAAACGATTCAACTGTAAACATCTTGAATTTCTGAAATATGCTGGTTAAGAATTATCGATAATTTATTTTTTAGTAATTTTTTAGATCTATTGGAGCCCGAGGCAGTAGTTGAGTTGAAAAATGAAAATTTTTTAAATACACCGATTGTAACTGCGGCATCTGAAGATCATATCGAAGAAAACAAAGAAATGGTTATTTTTTGGTTCATTTTACAGTTTTTATTTCATGAAAAATTTAGCTCTATTTCGTAAGAAAACTATGGCCAGAAAAGAAAGTGATTCTCTACGATTTAGGATTGACTAAGGAAACTCGAAATGAATTGAAGACATATTGCAACTTCGAATTACGAACATTTCCTTTCGAATTATTTCCTCCTTATGTAAAGAATCTAAAAGAATATCGATGGAAACCTTTGATAATTGCAGTAAGTAAAGATGATTAAAAATTTGATGGCTTATTGAAGGAAAATAGTATTCGCTAGTTATAATATTTTAGTTGGCACTACTGGAATTCAATATAATTTGGTACATGGACAGTTCAGTTCGGTGGTTAAAGCCAGAAATGGATGAATTCTATCAAATGATACGATGCAGGGAAAAAGATAAAAGGTTTTTTTTTTTTTAAATTCATTTTTGTCTCGTGATTTTATTAGTGAATTTAGTGAAAATCTAACAAAACATGCTGCTTGTTCTAGCAATAAGGTAACTAAATAGTGATTTTTCTACATGATTATGTAATACTTATCTAGAAATTGACTCATGACCTCTAATTTGAAGGGCACGAGATTTATTTGGAATTTAAATTTATTTTCAGTCTCAAATTTTAATGCTAACTGATGGGGGTCATGGAATTTATACCACAACACACCCAGGTCAGTATTCTTTCTATTTTTGAGACTATTTTCCTAGTTTCCTTTCATCTCAAAAATATTATTTTAGTTCCTGAAACCATTTATTTTAGGGATGTATTCTTTTCTTACGACAGATTTGAGCAGAATTAATAATATGCTGGAATTAGAGGCAACATTTTTACTGATTGCCAAAACTCAGAATTCTATCGATTCTTTGAAATGGTATGCCATTTTTGAGATTATTTTGTAAAATATCACATTTTTATGTGGATTTTATGCGCATTAGAAAAAGAGTGCTTGGCTCCAATAAATTCAAAAATAAACTGTAATTTCGGAAGAGATCGGTATTCTGCAGATCCTGTATGCCATAGGTGAGCCATACAATAAATTAGCATTAGTTCATTCTGTCTCAATTTTTTTACAAAGAATACTATAATAATTTTATAGTATTAGCGCACTACCTTCCTCAATTAATAATCGATCATGAATAAGATAAAATTCATTTTTTGTTACATGCGATATATTGAACCCAGACCAAGGGCGGATGATCGTCAGAAAACTCTTGCCACCAACCCCCTGTATATTTTCGTTACAAACCCCTTTATTCAACTTCTAATTATCCAGAAATTTCATCGATATAACCTAATTTCATAATTATGAATTCGCTCGTGCGATCTACCCCTTATAGCTTACTTATATCTGATGAGAGTGCTCCCTAGTCTGATTGAACATCACTGATAAATCGTATCGAACATTTATTGAAAAAAACACAATTATCGTAGCTTCAAAGGTTTAGAAATGTTTGCAAACCTTTAGCCCACGCTCTAACATTACGATGTTTATAGATCAGAGATATTCTAAAAATGGAGTACTCATTTCAGATATGATCAATCAGCTTTGAATATAATACTGACGAATCAATTCAACTTCAACATTTCCCGTTATTATGCTCAATACCATTCTCCGTTTGAAATACGAAGATGGCTCAGCGAAAAAGTCGATGATAATATTTTGACAAATTGTAGCATGAAATCTTATGAAGTCAACCATGCATCATTTTCGAAAAATCAATATTTCTTCCTATTATTTGAGATTTTAGCTTGGTTTATTTTCGTGTTACTTGCTGTTTAGTTAATGTTATATAAGTCTAGCTAATTTAATCCTCGAAGCTTCTAAAAATGAAAGTCCGACCCGATTCGGTCCGTCGTTTCAATCTAGTCCGATGAATCATGCAAATAAAATCGCGGTTTTTTCCAGAAATAATCAAATTTTAGCATAATAAAAGCTCTACAAACTAATCTCTATGACTTTCATGTTTCAATTTCGCGAAAATTCGATTTCGGGCTCGGCTCTGGTTAGGGCAAAATTTTGCGATCCGGTTCGAGTTAATTTTCAAACTTTTTAGCCCGACTCATGAAGTAAGGATCGTGATTGGCTGGTCCGTTATAATTTTGCTCAACATAAATAACACTAATTATTTTGAAGTTGAAATGGAGTATAATTTGTTATACCGGGGTACTCTCACGTTTAAACGATAGGGTTGATCAATTTTGATATAAATCCTACAAGATTATTTCCTATTTGTTCTGGACTATGTTTGTAACATAATGTTTAAAATTGCTATTCAAAATTCAACAAATACATACTATTCATTTTAATATTGGGTTGGTCAATAAGTCTTTTCCCACTTTCGTCCTTCCGTCATAACTAAAGACTGGTAACTACTAATAAGGAAAGGGTTACTGTATATTAGAGTACAGTACCTAAGCTTGCCATAAGTGGTGCTTCAAGTTTTCATATGTTGCTTATAAAATTTTAGCAAGAATAATTGTGAGAGTCTGTACAGAGCGATTTTTACTTTTTCGTCCAGTTCTTCAGCGAATAATGGAAAAATCTTAAAAATATCATCGGTGCATTTAGATAGGGTTCTACAAATACACTCATTAATTATATTATGCCAAGCCCTTTCAGATTCAAAATTATATAAGAATAATATGACGAATCAATCATTTTCTAAAAAAGACTACCTTGTCACACGCTATAGTCGAATTACAAAGCAATTCATCTGAATATGTTTAGGAGGCTTATGGACATCTAATATTACTGTAATCAATCAATGAATAGCAATAATTGTGGTAGAATTAAATTTTTGATTCACTTACCTTGATCTCTAGTCGTAAAATTGCATAAGAAAAAGGTATGATGTGATGAAAGCTGCCAGTAACTTTGTTATACCCTGTGATCTTAAGGATAATTTCCCATAAATCTTATTACTAAAGTGTAGAATATCATAGCTTTTTATATAGTCATGTATCATAGTTATTATGGAAAAATATTATCGGGAATGCAATGGAGTCTTAAAATGACAATTATCAAATTTCTGGTCAATATTTTTCCATAAACATACTAAAGAGGGATTCGGATATCTATTCGATAATCAGCTGATAGTCTTCTATCATTATCGTTAACATTTGGTTTTTTTGACAATTTGTTTAAAGGAAGAAAGAAATTTTCTCGAAAGTGGGAAAAGACTTATTGACCAACCCAATATTTAAATCAACTTCAAGCATGATTCAATTTTAACTTCAAGTACTATTTGAAGCTACTGAAATTTAATGTTGAAATTTATTATTCAATTTCATACATCTATAGTGAATAATTAAGAAATTTCTTATAATAATTTTGATGTAGATATTTTTTATTCCTATATATCATAGTAATAATCATTTTATTTTGCTACGAACTATTGATAATATCACTCAGTAAAGTTTGGATTTTCCCATATCTCTTCTTAACTTTAAATTATCTTTGTTCCTTCTTTATTTTATATCTACTCTTTAGTAAAATATTATATATATTTTATTATAGCTTACAATGACGAGAAACAACCGAGAATATAAAAACGAGCAAAAATAAATATTGATTCTTAGATACAGATAAACTGCTATTATTATCATTTCTAATTCGACAACTTTTCAATAATTCCTGATCGATTTTTTCGCTGAACCATCTTCGGATTTCAAATGGCGAATAATAGTTTGCTAAATATTTAGAAATATTCAAATTGTATTGATTGGTCAATATAATATTTATAGCTGATTGGTCATATCTGATTCCATGTCATTGAGTTAATAATATTATTGTCTTTTGCATCTTTGTTGTGATCGAATACGAGGTTAGAGAGGCTAAGTTTTCCTCTTTCAAAGGAAAGAAAGAGCACGAATTTTCTGACGTTTCAATTATCGTCAATTATTGCGTTGATTAGTTGATAATTTCATGAAACCAAAACACCAATTAGGGCAATAAAATGCGCCCGAAATGATGGCGTCGTTGGGTTTTCGAAAAACCCCTTCTGAAGGCATGAACGACGTCGAAATTCGAATGATCATAACTTTCGATAGGATGGACCGTTTTTGAAAATCTAAAAAGTTTTGAGTTATTTACAACCTCGACTATCACTCTGGTATCAAATTCATCATATTTTGAAAAACTACTTGGTCTTTCCAGTTATATTCATCCTTTTTAAATTTTTCGAAAATATTCTATAGCAAAGAAATTTTCTTTGTACCCCCTGAGGGGTACCAAATCATCAAAACATCCAACTTTGACCCCCACCTAGCCCCGCCTGCTTTTGGGAACGGGGCTTGATCTCCCCATTTTTGTGGCTAGGGTCCATGGGTGTATTCACCATATAAGTTTGGTTCGGATCCGAGACACTTTTGTAATTGTTCGACCGTGGTTGCGTTTACTCGTGGAATGGCTCAAATAACAATACATTTCCTACTAAATTATTCTAATTTTTATTATAACTAAGTTCGTAAGATATGCAGAAGGAATGTACTCTATTTATGCCAAAGTTTCCCTTTGTACCAGATGAGTTCACAGGCAACATCTTTGAACTTACATCAATTTTGCACCACTATTTGTTTCATTCTATCACCCTCAAACTAGATTAATTTAAAGATACGAATTTGTTCTTTCTGAATCGAAGCGAAGTGTCAATGTCCTTTTTTTATCGTTTCTAATCTTCAACGAAGAACGGGTGAATATATTTAGGCTAGATTCACCTCGAAAAAATGACAGTGGAGGAATGAGATAGCATCGAAAAAACGGCCTAAAATCGACACCAAAAGGGTGAAAAATAAAAATGAAATGAATTAGTAATTTTAAAAATGAGGACAATCTAAAAATCGAATGAAAAAAGAATAAGAATGGAAGCTTGAATTAAGAGTCAATATCAGTAAGGACCAAAGTCTGTATAAACAGGGGTCAGCAAATCGGACCGATTTTCACATACATTGTCCAGTTTTTCACGCTGATTCTCATGGTGCTATCCGTTTTTCATAAAAATGCAAGTGGGCGGAGTTATGCTAATTTCAAGTTTCCGCATACTCCATGTCAGAAAAAATTCATAACTTCCTTATTTCTGGACCAAATTGAATGATTCTTTTTTTATTTTGTAGATCTTGAATAGGAAAGTATCATAAAATATAAAGAAAGTTTTTAGAAATTAATTTTGGCGGAAAAAATTATCCGAAGTTACCCTATATACCCGTACTGTGTTTACAAGGGTAATGTGAATCAACGTCGGAGTTCTCCATGAAATCTTGTAGAGCTCTTCAAGTTGATCAGCTTTTGTTCTGGAACTTATTCGAGATTATGCATACACAAGAAGTTATAAATTTTTTCCCGAGGTCGAATCTGTCAAAACTTTAAGCTACCGTAATCCTGCATACGATAATTTTTATGAAAAACGAATAGCACCACAAGAATCAGCGTAAAAAACTGAATAATATATGTGAAAATCAGCCAAATCAACGGACCTCTGGAAACAACCCCTTTGCCAAGACTTTGGTTTTTCCTGACATTCACTCTTAATTCGTATTTTAGGTAATCACCTCTGAATGCTGGAAAAGACTGATGGAAAGAAGAAAAATCGGTATAATCTTTGCTTCGTAGTTTGTAAATTTTATTTGATCATTAAAAGGTTTAGCACAAGCACTTATCAGCTAAGTAATATTACTCCCTTTCTAATCTCTAAAAGAATGTACTCACTGAAATTTGGGAAGAAAATAGTTTTTAGTAATAAGATTGAAACTTCTGTATGAATAATTTATTTTTCAGGCTGTAGTTTTACAATATTCTTCATTTTTCTGATTTTATTTTACCTAGACTATGATTATATCAGCCTTCCAATTTCGGTAATGAGAAATTAGCTTATTTATCTTTGAAAACGATTTTTCAAATTCGTAAATCATTTGGATTGATAAATTAATCTGAAGATGAAATTTCAACTGAAGGTATATCGAAAAATATTTTAGTTGAAATAGCAGCGAAGATAAACGAAAAAAATATTGAAGAAAAAGAAATAGACATTTCACTATCTGGTATATTGGTGAATTCAGGAATTTGCATTAATTTATAGTTTTATAAAGCAAGGAAAAACGATTTTGTTTATTTGGAAAGATCGAATATTCATGTCCTTCTTTCAGGAATCGTTTGAAACAAGAGCTGCCGAATGTGAAAAGACGAGTTTCTACACCCGTGGTGAATATTTTCGATGCATTTCTGATTATTCTGTATATGACACTAAAGATGCTGAACATTTGAAGGTATTAATGTTTGAATTTGGGAAATTCAATTTTCTTCAGGTTCTTCAAATCCACAACCGCTCTATCATGTTCATCAAGGAAGACTTCGTCTGCTCATTGAAACTCTTTCAAAAACATAACAGAAAGTCGTATATTCTTATTTCGCATGATTCTGACTACGCTGTTCCGTTTGGATTGTGTGGAACTTCGGGCGAGGAATTATTAGCGTAAGTTTTCTAGCTTTTGTATAATTACTGTACTTTCTAATAGAAGCTCCGGAGCTTCTATTTTTCGATATCCCCTAGAGGAGGGCTTCAATTAGAGAAAATACGGTATTTTGTTTTATTTTGACCCCTTGTATTACTTTATTTTCTTTTCTCCATACCATTTTCCAGAATAGAGAGTGCTAACTACAGCGAGTCTTTTATTTTTCAACAAATTGTCTCCTCCAGATAAAACTGAAAATAAAAATAAGATGATCTTCTTCTTCAACGAGGGAAAATAGTTTTCTTCGTCCAAACGTTATTCTTGTTTTCTATGAAGAAATCATTAGCAGTAGAAAGAAGTACACGAGAAGAATGAATTTTAGTGACCCATATCTGATTCGTTGGTACAGCACAAATACTGACGTGTTTCATCCGAAATTGGAGACTATCCCGATTGGAATCGGCAATGCGAAATATAAGCATGGAAATCTGCCTATGTTACTTGATGCTGTCAGGACACTTTCGTATGTCAATGCTATTCTTCATTCTTAAACATGGAATATTTTAGAAAGCCCTACGATAAAAGAGAAACGAATTTATTTGCTGCATTTTCGCTCGGTACTCATCCGGACCGAGGGAAGATTTTCAATGCAACTTGTACGAATAAGGACCTGAATGCAAAGTGTTTGTAAGTGAAAACATTTCTATTTTTTTTTAGTTTGTTATTCGGTTATGTATGCTATTTTACTGCATGCTAATATCTCCATGAATCGTTATATTGATTCTTCTTGCTAAAATATTTAAATTTCAGCGATCCGAATCAACTTGCCACTTGGGATGTCTTCTTGAAAGAAATGGGCAATTCTAGGTTCGTTCTGTCACCTCGTGGAAACGGAATCGACTGCCATAGAACGTGAAGGTTTTTTCATGCTTTGCTTAATCTTCTAATTTTAGTTGGGAGTCGATCATTATGGGAAGCGTGCCAATTGTGCCGAACTCTTCAATTCGAAATGTCTACGTAGGTGAACGAGTCTTGGTCGTGGATGATTTGACTAAGGTAAGTCTTCTTTACTGCTATGATGATTTTACTAGTAACCGGGTTTTAAGGTGAGGAAGTGTAGACAAGGGGAAGAAATAAGAAAAAATAGCCGGTTACTAATATAGGGGACTTTATTTTTTAACGTGAAATATAAAGTCATTAACTATAACAATTGTAAGAAAAACCATTTGCAGAAGAAATATTCTATAAATTCTAATTTGTAACTCTGTCATTTCAGCTGAATGCAACATTCCTTGAAGAACGATACAATTACTTCAAAAATGCCATATTTGCGGAATCGCGAATTTTCAGTCGATATTGGATGCGGGAAATATCAAAATTGCTTTCACAAAACTAGAATGTTTAGAAACTACAAAAATACTGGTCTAAATAAATTTATTTCAAGTAAAAACCGTACATTTATCTTTCAAAGAATACGAGGAATGAATCAACTTTCTGACGATATAAAAATAAATCTTTGAAATTTTTGAAATCTCAAAATATCACAATAAAATGAATAAGTAATGGTGTACAAGCTCAAAAAATGCAATGGGTATACACGCCTGAGCTTTTTTCCTCGAGAAAAACAACCGAGTTTTTAAAGGAGTTTATTTATCGTATTATCTCTAGTTGAAAGGCAACTCCATATAAGGAGCGTTTTCTAATAGTAGGGCACTCACAAAATGGCAAAACTACTCCATTACCCGATTCAAACATGTTTAACAAACAACGAACTAATAAATAAATCTCTTTTAGTATTTTTTGTTAAGTGTGTCTGTCTGTCCAAGCTTAGTTCTCGAATACTAAGCATGGTAGACCTAAGTGTTATACATGGTTGGAAAGGTCTTTTTTTTGCAAAATCTATTCACTGAAACTTTAATGATAAAATCTATCTTTTGATGAGAAAATGACAAAAATTGGTGAAAATGATGACCAAACACAGGGAATCTGAAGTTTATTCTCACTTTTGCTTACACAATTGTGGGTATTTACATATGAACAGCACGCCTGCTATTTTTAGAATTTGATTGGCAAATGACTAAAATTGATAAAGTATGGTAAAGTAGGATAACCAAGTACGGAGCATCCGAATCTGACATCTTTCCTTTTTAGTAAAATTGCTGAGTGTGTCTGAGCTTAGATCTCGATACCTGATTGTGAGCAAAGAAACCCAGATGATTAGAAAGGTAATCGTGACCCGTGTGCAACGTAGTTTTTATCGCAATTTGATTTTTGCAACTAGCACAAATGCTAATTTTTGAATTCATCGTTAGTTTCTTCTCTGATGAAAAATAAAATAATGGGTAGTCGTTATCCATTAGCCGACATATTTTGGCCTTGAAAGGTGATCTCCAGATAGTGGAAAACGAGATCAATGAGAATGGGAATTCCAAATCACTACTATCAGTATTTTTAGTGTGTTGTCTGTTTGTCCAAGCTTATATCTAGAGATGTGATCATCTAATTGAGATGGGGTTTGCACCAAAAGATGGGCAATTTTCCCGCGGTGTGTAGATATTCCCGAGCTTGACATTGACACTGCAGTATCAGTGTCATCTCCTCAAAAAATTAACCAGTGGAGTATCAATGTCGCAAAAATGGGATCATCTGGAATGTCTGGCGATGTGCAAAGTATAGGTTTTGTTTGAGTTTAGTATTGTTTTGGTTTGGTAATATTGTTTTGCACTTTTGCGAAGCGGCCGGCCAAAGTCTAGTTTGAATGTATAGAGTGAATTTACTTTCGATTTGTAGTGATTCAATCATTAGCTGATGAGTTATAGAAGTTTGAAAAATCGAATTTTTGGAACATCGGAGGATTGAAAAATACAAATCTCTGGATTTCTATTTTAAGTTTCACTGTATTAGTTCTACGCAATTTTTACCTTTCGATTCTGCATTTTTTTTACTTGTTCAATTTGAACTTTCTCATTAATTTCTGCTTCCTAGCAAAATTATCTTCTTGATTTTAACATTAAAATTTAAAAAAGGCAGAAATAATCCAGAAATTACAGTAAAAGTGTTAGGATATGTGAAATAGAGCAGTGAAACTTCCCTGTTGAACTCATTCGAAAAAGATTATTTGGATCATGAAGCAGATTTTTAAAATCAAATACTTCCGTCTACAGGTTTAGTGTTATTCAAACAAGAACAAATTATGTCAAATTGGCCCGCTATGCTTTCAATATTAACGTGAATCTTTTTTCATGAACACGAAAATAAAAGAACTAATAGTTAGAAATGCATTATTATTTAACCCGAGAAACTGATAACTCAGAATTTATTCTGCGATTTGCCATATACAAATTTGACCCGTTTCACAACCGCATCCACTAAGGGTTTTGACCATTTTTCGTCTAACTTCGTATTCCCA
>LIAE01007666.1:0-13091 GCA_002287525.1 Diploscapter pachys
TCAGGTCACAACTATTGGATTAAAAATTTGTTTAAATGCCCGGCTTACCGACGCCTTTCCGCCTGCCGCATTTGCACTCATTTGTGCGGCATTCTGGACTTCCTGTCTCGTCGAGGATCGTCTTGTGAATCGCGTTCGTTTCACGGGCGGCGAGGGGGCCGCGATCGTGGAAATCAGGCCGGTGTCATTGCTGAAAAAGGATAAAAATTCAACTTTTAAATGCAACACTTCTTAAGATTGCATTGTTACTGGAGCTATCAAATAAGTAGTGACTTTAAAAATTCATTCTTCAAACGAATATTTTTGAAATCTATTAAGACGACTATTTTCGAGGTTTGAAAGTTCCCGAGAAGAAATTTTCCACGATTAGTCTTACTTTCCCCAATGAATAACTGTCGAAGTGAGAATTCTTTATCTTTTAGTTTTCTTATCGCTTTAAATTACCCAATAAACGATTTTTGACGAGAAGAAGTGCTACTAATTGCTAATAAAAATTGTTGCGACATATCAACATCAGTTTTCTCGAAAAGGGCAATTTTTATCTCAAGATTCGCATTTATGAAATTCACTCACATCAGTCCGATGACCTTCTGCAGGTGGCTGTTCGGATCGGTTTCGGAAGTGGTTGTGTCGTTCGACGTCGCAGCGAATAAGTCAGCTAGAGTCGTCTGAGCATTTACTGAAAATAGGTATGTATCGAATTTTCGATAAAATAGAAAGAGCATCAAACAAGACAATCCTGCAATATCATATGTATATAATGATTTAAAATAAATGAAATTTCATCCAAGTAGGTCTCAACTTGGCCACAAAATGAAGAGAGATTGCAATTTTTGATAGAGTATTACTATTGGAATATTTAGTCTTTAAAAAAAAACAAAATCAAACCTGACGTCGCAATAGAGGTCGATGGCACGTCGTCGAATCTACAGGCGTCCATAACTTGGGGCGAGAGGAACGCCAGATTCTGGCGGTAACGCCATTTTACGTATTCTAGAATTTTTTACTTTCCAAAATAAATTTTTTTTTAATTTAGAATTTCGCTTTTTAAAATATTTTTCTCAAAAAATCACCTCCTTTCCACATCAACTTCTCGATCTCCTCGTAGATCTGGCGCAAATCAGACCACTTGTTCCACATTTTGTCGCCTACCAAATTTAGATAAATTTATAAATTCATTATCTCTAAAAGGTAGCTTCAATATCTTTCCATTGCGATGAAACATACAAAGTTTCTTCGAAAAGCAGAAAACAACGATTTCAGGTAAAGTTTTCTCAAAGTAACACAAGAATAGGGTATGCCTCTACATGGACTTTCAGAATTCAAATTTAGCTTTGATAAGTATGAAAAAACGCCTTACCGGTAACCTTATCACAGCCTGGCAGTCTGTTGATCGTTAATAGAGTATCCAGCAAAAGTTGCTGCCTAACAGCTGCACTAGAGTAGTGCGGGTGCTTGGTGTGCCACAGAGCGGGTCGGGCCTTCATTGCATCGATCAGCGTCAGAATCGCCTTGTGACTCCATTCGACATCTAGAAATTAGCATAATTATCCATAATTAGTCTTTATCTTAATCAACGAAATTTTTAAGAGTTCTGCAGGTATTATTCATTTATGCTTCAGCTATTTGACGAGATGTTGAGATCTATCTTCTCCGCCTGCTATTTCGCCCTACTTTCCTTCCCTTCCCTATCTTTAACTATATCGATCTCGTCATATAGTAATTGCCAAAATACACATTTAGGAGAAATCTTCAGCTTACCCGTAACATTGCTGGTCAGCGCTAGTACGGCTCTGACTCGCTCTTCGACCTTTGGATCTTTGGTCGAGTTTCCGTGCGACAATCCGAGATTCGACGCGTTTGACGCTGGCGACGATGAGGCGGCAGCTCCGGAGGAATCTGAAAAATAAAACTTCTTTCTTCGAATCCCCATTTTCTTACTTGTTTTTCCGATTTTAATATGCTTCACCTTCTTAATAAATAAAAAATAATGTGAGGGGAAGTTCCTTTCTGGAATTCAATGATATTTAATCAAAAGATTCATTTGGGAGGTAAAACTCGAAGGCTTCACGTGCAGGTTTCAAAATTTCGTGAAATATAAATGAAATTTCACCATCGTTTAAAAATTTAAAAAAAAAAAAAAAAAAAAAAAACCTGGCAGAAGGCTCGGCTTGACGTCGGCGGTGTCTTGAATGGGAACGACCGTCAGACTCGACGATGATGACGTCACGTGACCGGTTGATGTGGCTGCAAATTTATTATTTTTAAAATAGATTCCTCTAAATTAGTTAATCAACCCATGGTAGTAGCATATCAGGGCAGCTAATCAACTAATTTGATGAAATATTTTTGAAACATACGGAAGAATAGTTAAAATTATATCAATTTAACAATGATGGATTGTCAATTTAGAATAGGGAACAGTTATCAATTTTCATGAAATTATGATAAACTTAAAAAATCATAAATTTAATAAAAGTAAAAGATACTATTTTTTCCGGCCTCCTTGTTAGGTGTAGTTGTGGTACCTGACGCGGCTGAAGGGGCAGAATCGTGAACTTCTCCCCTCTAAAATCAATTTTAAAACATGTTTAAAGAAAAGCCAGCTTTGATATTTGGTTTAAAGTTATATTAGACTTACGCATTTTAGTCTTTAGCCAATTTTAAGTTAAAATTTCCCATCAACTTTAATCTTAGACCCTAATAATTAGTGACCAAGACGTTACCTGAGGCGATTCAGCGTTCATGTTCGATTTTCTGGGCCGACCCGGTCTACCTCTACGACGGCCTTCGGCCATTCCTGAAAATTTATTTTAACTATCACATTTTTAGGTATGTTCCAAAAGTTCAAATTTCAACATAATAAATTGCGTTTTCTAATGGAATCAGCGGGTTCTTGTAATTACTCAAAACTAGTTAGTCTTTTAAAACTTTATAAATCTGTTTCAACAAGCTAAATAGAGAGCTCTAAAATTTTTGTTCATGCTTGAGAAATTTTATTGTTGACGTAAATAAAACATTTAAAAAATACCCGAAATGATAGCCTCCTTGACGGTAGTCGTGTTTTCTCTGACCGCGTCTGAAATTTTTAAAACCTATTTTTTCTAAAAATAAAAAAAAAACCTTCACCAGGCAGAGGAAAAACTTGTGCGTACAAGGCCATTTCGCTGACGAACAGAGGCTCACGTTTCTTCTTTATGACGGGCATCTGAAATAAAAAAAAATGAGAATTTTGAAAGGTTCGTTAGTCCACTGGTCATTATTTGAAAATTTCACCTATTTTAGAATCGAAAATGTTGAAAAAGAAGAAAAATAGGTGAAATTTAAAATAAAAAAATTGTCGAACCTTCGAAAACTTCTTTTCTTCAGATTCCTGAGCGTAGAGCTCCGTCAGTGCTATGAATCTCTCTTTTGGAATGCAGCTGAAAGTTCAGTTTTCATTTCTTTTGGTCGTTTTTTCCCGCTTTTAAATGTGTTGTCATCAAATATTAGAACCTCGAAAAATCCTATCGAGATAAATTTCTCTCTGAAACTTAATATAAAACATCTAATGACAAAACTTTTCAAAAATGTTTTCGAAGCTAAAAAACATTTAAAATAAGAAAAAATCTAGAAAAATGGAAAAACAATCTTACTCCAAATATTGCGATCCGCACCCGGCGAACTCGGCCAAGAACCCCATGGCGCCTTTGTATCGCCAGGGCCATTCCGTCTCGCCGGAGCACGCGCGCGCGTACATCTCGCACATCCAACACCACTTCTCCAGAACGGCCCATTCTGAAACATCGAATTTTTCGAGAACATTAAATTCCGTCTTTCTTCGTTGTTCCACGAAATTCTCATAAATGTAACAACAACCTTCTTCATGAGCAATCAATCAATAAATCATATGTGCTTATAAAACTAAGAAATAGTACGCTTCAATAATTTTATAAGTAAACATTTTTCTCCTACAAATAATTGGTAATAGCTAATCATTTTGAAATTTTTACAAGAAAAAAATTGTATGCTTCATAGAATTCATAGATGTAAGAATCATCTTCAATGAGTAATCGAAATCGAACGCATGGTTAAAAATTTGAAATATGTTTAAAAATTTTTACCATCAAAATATTAAACAATTAGCAAAATACTCCAGAAATAAATTAAAAAAAGAACTCACCGTTAATATTCTTGTTCTGGTTGGCCAACACATTTGCGACTTCCTGGAGCAGCATGATCATCCGGTATTTTACTGTTCTGAAAGTTTTTTTTCAGGAAAACTAACTTAGCAGCTAGACGATTTTTAAAAATCAATTTCTTTGGGAAAAAGTCATTTTACCTGAACCTCGAGTCCCACAAAGCTCTCCTTTCCTTGATCAGCGCCACCAAAATCCCTCTCAACATGTCGTTCCATTCCGGAAGTTCCTGAATGATCAGCTACATTTTCCAAGTCCAAATAATTCCAAGAAAACAAAATCGTTTTCATTTTACAAGCCCACTTTGTTACCCCCCTTCAAAAATCTCTTCGACTTCAAAAACTCCCTTCACACTATTTAATTAGCCCAATTATCACTTAAGTACCCTAATTATCGAGCTAATTACCCACCTGCCCTTTCAAAGAGGCAATGTCGGTGACCGGAGCGACCGCTTCGGATTTTCGCTTTGACATGGTCAAGTCTAAAATAATCTAGTTAATTCGCTAATTAGCGTTGAATAATGCCTAATTAGGGTAATTAGCCAATTAAACTAACTAATTACCCTAAATAGAGACGAAAATGAGTAAAAAATTAGCAGGAAAAGAGCGATTTTGCTACATCGAGTGGGCGGGGCGAAAGAGAAGAAAATGCAAACGAAAAGGGCGGAGTTTGGAAAGAGTAAAGGGAAAAGAAAAAAGAGGATCTGGAAAGGGGAGGAAAGAGAAAAAATAACGAATTTTGCAATTTTCACCAAAAACGGAGAAAAAATTAAGGAAAAATAATGAATGCTTTTCAATTCTCCCAAAAATGGAAGAAAAATAATAAATTTTAAAATGGCATATTTTGCTATTTTTATTCGACGACTTGGTGGGTTTGTTTGACCCCGAATTAGTTTGATATAGTCCATGAGTAGACGGGTCAGAGTGATTTGGAAGAGAGAGAGATTAATCGGACACATAGAACTGACATAGGGCTGTAGGTACATTGTTACCAAGGAGTGATAAAAGTGAGTATTTTGTTACCAAACACTTTCTCCCCTTTTTTCTTCTTATTCTACACTATTTCTGCTTTGGTAACAATGCACTCACTCGCGGTAACAAAGTGCCTACAGTCCTGACATGGAGTTGATGAGTGGCTGAGTGGCATAGTCGTTAGGGGCGGGTGGATCTCATTTGCCGGCCGCGACCATCGTCTGGAAGGATTCTTGTCAAAACTGGCTCCTAGAAAAAGACACCGGGACACCAGTTAGAAAAAGAAATCACTTTTGTCCATCTTTTTTTCTTTCCCTCATACCATTTCTTAGAAGAAGTGGTGCCTTTTTCTATTAGCCGTTTGAAAATGATGTTGAAGTTCCAGATTTGAAGTTAAAGTTGCAGTTTTTCATCTTCTCACTTCGTTGGCTTCTTGTTTGTCTTGACTTTGTCGACAGTGATTCCCTTCATCTTCTCGAAGAACGGCGTGACTGCAGGTGGGTTGTGCGGATAGGTCCTTGGGTGTCTCCTTGGATGGGTTTTGTATCGATTTTTAGACTTAGCGATTTTAGAAGAAAAACCGAAGGAAAACAGTCTGCTAGACTCTAAAGAGTTCTCTGTGTCACTTTTGACATTTTCTCGAAGTTCCGGGTTTTTCATTGGCTATGAATTACTGTAGCTTTCAGATTTTCAGAAATCCAACAAATCTCAAAAATGACACAAATTCCCGTCATCGACCAACTTTGACAACTGTATCATTCTCCATATCAATATATGCGCAGCTCCATTTATGGTCATATTTCAGTCTATGTACATCTTTTCTCTCTCTCCTTTCATCATTTTCTCTTTCTCTTAGCTCTTTTCATTTTCTCCTCTATTTTTCGAATTTTCTTCCTCTGCTCCATCTCAATTTCATTTGCTCTTTTCGTGCCACGTATTTGTACGTTTCATGCCTGTGGGGAGTCTCCGCTGCGTATTGTACGGCCTACTAGCTCAAAATTTTGGACAGATTTTGGCTCCTATATTTTGACCGAATCGATGTTATCATTTTTCTTTTCCACTCTAAAATTGCACTCTCTCGACTTTCTTATCAGTGATAGCATGGTGCTCATTTAGTAAAAAGTGGCCTTCTTTACTACCTTGGACACTTGGTGAAATTCAGATGCTCAGTGCCGTATCGTCAGCCGGTTTTTAATCTCTATCCTTTATCATTTGAAAACGCATTCCGTCACTATTGAATCTATCCCTACGTTGATGAAAAGTTCTAATTTCTCTTTTTTTACCCTCTCATTTTCACATACTATTTTTCTTCGGGGGTGAGAAACCGTCTTTCTTTCTCTCTCTGTAAGCTGATACAGGCGTATTTGCGGACGGTCTATCATAGCTCGTTTTCTTACCCTTCTGTTGCCGATGATCTCTCGATTTTCCATTCTATTTTTCCTTCTCCGACTCTTTTCCCTCTCATTATTTGTCTCTGCACATCTTGCTCTCTTCGCCTGCAAATTTCTATTTCACACCTTTGCACAATTATTTCAATCTGTCTTTTCATAGTGCTAGCAAAATTTCTTTGCACTTATTTGTCGAAATCGCATATGAAATTTTCTCATCTCAAGAAGTACAACTCTTCTGAAAATTTATGCCGCTTTCTACAAAAATCATGATATGACATTTTACAAGCTTTTCCACTAATCTTCAGATATCTAAAGCTGTACTTCATGCAGTCGGCTTTTTCGCTGATAAATCTAGCAGATAGTGTTTTCTGATCAAGACTCGTGGTGTGAAATAAGTGTACCGGCTGATAAAAAATCTCAAACTTTTTCTTCATGCAACCTTTACCCAGCTTTATTTCTCTCGTTCCCTAACACCCTCATTTGTAGCTTCTGCTCTACACGTTGCTAGGCAATAATATCTCTCTCCTCTATCTTTTCCCCTTTCATTTTGGGGTCCGTCTATTTTAAAAGGACGCTGCTGCGATTTGCCCCGTATTCTTTTCAATTTTACTGAATTTTCGCTGTTTGGTTCTCTCTCAGTTTCCCGTACTATTTCCAGCTTAAATGGGCCTAAACTCCCGCAAGTGCATATGCAATATTCAAGAGGATCTGTTGTCGTTTACAAGGGATTTCGGATACCCCGGCCGGATTGAATGACCTATTCTTCACTATATGAGGAGGAGAAATTTTTCTGAGTCTCTAATTTGTATTGTCTATTCCGACTGTACTATTCAGAATACAACCCATTCAGTGCTAAACATGGCCCAGGAAACGGCGTCAAGATAAATTTAGCTCCAGATTTTCTATTATTAAAAGCCTACTAACGGCTAGGTAAGTTGGCTTTCCCGAAAATTGTAATGATGCAACTACAATTCATGACTAACAATTTATCAACCACTTCTCTCGCCCGTTTTCATAGGCAATTTCCGTTTTTGGTGATAAAGCTCTTGATAAAAGGGTGAAGTTGACAAAATCAATTTTGAAAGATTCATCATCAAAAGCTTGCACAACTTCCCAGTGAAAGAATTTTTCATTTTTCTATCTAAAAGTCGGTATTTTTCTAATTTTTATAGCCCTTTTGCAGTACCGAGTTTACTTGCGAGGCTGGACGGTCGCAAGTGAAATAGCGCTCTAGCACCATGTGAATTCGGCATTGCTAGAGGGCAATCGTGATATTTTTGGTGTGTCGTGAAAAACTTACTATCTTTCATTTAGTTTACCATCTCGAATAAAAATGCAGTCGAAAATAATGGTATCTGGATCAAAGGCGTTCTGATGTCGAATAAAATTTTCAAAGTACTGCCACGTCGTTGAACTTTGAAGGAATCAGGAAGCAGAGAGAAAAAAATCAACTTCATGGAAAAATTTATCGTTCAATGCGTTTCTCTCGTCATCAGCGGTGACAAGGCCGTCTTCAGCCGTTCTTCACCAGTTTAAGCATGAGAAAACAGGATAGACTTTCGAAAAGTTCAATTTTAACTTACGGTAATTAAAATCGGCACGTCTAAGTAGTCTCCAAGCTTCTTCCCTTTGCAAAAACGCGTTTGTGGCAGAAACGTGGTGGTAGTTTGAAACCAAAAATTTAGGAAGAAAGTACCCTTCAAACCCAATATGTCTCAAATAGCACTATCTAATTCGACGATAAACTTGATAAAATGGTTCTATGCAAAAAAAAATCAGGGCAAAATAGCCGAACACAACCACGCACAAGCAATATTTCATTTGTGAAAATGTGTTCATTTTGTGTGATGAGTTTTTGCAATATTTAAAAAAAAAATTTCCTTCACGAAATCCTTATTTACATCCCTAGTGACATTTCTGCATAAAAATTTTGTGTATCTCGAATATTTGGAGTCGAAGAAATCACGAGTATCCAACCATCAGACTTCCAGAATCATCAAGTTCGAAAATTGCATCAAGTTTCATCGCCCTGAAATCAATTATCTACGAGTTTTGTGGAATCATATGTTTTAATCCTTATATTCTGCATAAAATTTTCATTTTTACTCATTTTGTGGTAAAGACTCAATTTCATGCCATCCCCATCCCTCTTCCGTTCTCATCCCCACAGTCGATTGCCCATTAACTCAGACTCTCAGCTCTGAAGTGACATTTCGAATTTCGACCGACCGGCTATTCGAATTCGAACGAAATCATCCGGAAATGAAGTGCGAGAGATGCGACAAACATAGAGTGAAAAAGAATTGCAATATTGCAATTCCAGTGTGCAAAAGTTAAACGAGTAAAGTAATAGAGTATCTTTCTCTCTATACGTTTATGCCTAATTTATTCACCTTGATATTTCAAACTCAACCCGTAAATTTGAAATGACAGCTTTTTAAAATTCGCTCATTTCTTTCGAATGTTCAAAAGCAGATAGCAAAACTTGTGTGTGTGGCAATATTTGATTTTTTTTGTGAAAATTCATTCTTTTTCAATGGCTTTTAGAAAAGATCTTTAATGGCAAAGGGCTAAGCCCATGATGGCATTGAACAATCCAGTGTTACAAACCCTGTCACTTCAAGCATATTCATTCAAAATCCCCCAACTCAATCAAAGAATATGGTTTACTATTACAAATCTCAGCTTACTCTTTCTATACTTTGTATATTTACCCAAATCGGACATATTGTATCCACTCTCAGCTAGGTGAAACGGACATCTGCTCATAGGCCAATGGGCTAGTCTTACCCCTTAGCCAGGCAGTCTTTTGTCCTACTTCATTTTGGAGCTGTCTATTATTTTGCGTTATATCTTTATTGTGCTCCCTTGCTTGTTTTTATTCATGCACCTATTCACCTGGCAGTGCATACAAAGCAGATTGTTAAATTTTTTCTATGTTGAATTTTATTCTTTTCGATTAAAATTTTTAAAAAAAGTTTTTTAACTGGTAAAAAATATTTCCAAAATGCATCATGCTTTACAGTCTGATGATAATTACCGAACCCTAAAAGCCTAACATGATTATACAATTAGTTGCGACCTAGCCGAAGCTCTAATTATCTACGACCCGCATTAGTTTCCTAATTTCAGTCTGACTCTTATTGTTGTCAACCCTACTCCTCAACTCAATTGTCAAGCCTTGTTTTGAGGTTTGTCGATAAAATTTAGGCTAGCTTAGCATCATTTTTTAGACTTTCTTCCAAACCAGAGATTTTTTTCTGCATTTCTTTTACGAGATTCCACTACGCACAAAACACCGCGGAAATCCGATTTGATGCATAAAAAATCGCAGAGAAATTTGAAATTTCGGACGGCAAGAGCGAATCAAAATTGCATTAGTTCGCGTTTTCGGTGCTGGAATTTTTACGCTAAACCACGAATGTTGAATTTTAGGGAATTTTTTGAACCTATTGTACCAAAATACCTTGTCTACAAGTTGTTATTTTAAAAAACATTCAAAATTTTCATAATTTGAGGCTAAAATTCCAAATAAGTCCTATTTTCCAACCTATTATTTCCCGTCCTGACAAATTACTACTCCACTATTCCACTATGTTACTAGAGAGCTTAGAACACATTCGCTTTCCGGTCCTTGGTTCTACAGGTTGAGATTTACCCTCAAAAGAAGAGATGGAAAGAGAGAGAATAATTGTAGAGGTCCTTCGACTCTTTTGTTCGATCTTTTCTCCCTCTTCCTTTCCAGCGCTATTTCTGGCCTTTGTTTCAATCATCCGAACCGACATGTATCCAATTTGGCCGAGGGCTATCTCGGTGGAAAATAGATTTCTCTGGTTCTTTTTGATCTCTAGATTTTCAATTATCTCGAAATTTTCTGAATCTTTCAATCCGTGATTTAATTATCAAACATTTTCCTGGATTTGTTATATTCCAATTCAAACAACTCAAAACAATAATGGAGTTAACTAGAAACTAAAGAATGCTGTTTTCCTAAACTGGAAAATTTCCATCTTCCTCAGAGGATTTAACGAAATCTCGTTATGCGATAAAGAACGTCCAGAAAAACAGGATGAGATATTTCATTTTTTCTTTTTCAATTCAAAATTTCGGAACTCATTTCTTGAAGTGTTTGGGGATGGTGATTCACTAATTTGGTGATTTGATCAACAATTTTCCATATTTTCGTTTAACTCGCAATTTGTTGTTTCAAAGTAGTGTCAAAATGAATAGGAATTTTCAAATTTCATTAGTTCTGCCAGAATCTTCCCTTTAGAAACTAATAAAGTTAACCACTTACATCAGAAATTTTGGGCTATAACATAGTTATTTTCCTATTTTCTATCTTCTATCCATGAAGTCTCAAAAATTTGCGCTCTTTAACGTTTTGCCGTAAATACCGCTTCTTGGAAAGAGATTTTATGAATCTTTCCAGGGTTGAGTTCAAGGGTGGCACTTTATCCCAACATCTTTTTCTCGAAATTCTTCGCTATTTTTCTTAGGTTCGAAAAACTTACAATTAGCGCCTTTTGCAACGACCGCTGACACGAAAATTGCTAATTTGGTCGGTTTCTTTTTCTCATCCTCACGATAATTTAATTTTCTCTCTCCAAGTTTCGATATTTTCGTACCTTTTGAATAGACAATAGGTGAGAGAACTGGTGTGAGAGTCTTTTCTAACGCTTAAGGATAGTCGAGGAATGTCGTCTTGATTAAATTTTCAGGACAATTCTCTTTTCACGTTGAATAGACCGTCCCTCGAGCCACTTTCTTTACGCGCCCTTGCATTGTCAAAGATGAGAAAATTCCTGCCAGCAAGGCAGATGTTTTAATGCTTCTTACGATTTTACACATTTTATCAAAATCTTTAAAATTTAATTTTTTACCGATTTTTCGAGTAAAAAATAAGGCTCTGATGCTCTCTGAATTCATTATCTTCCCTATTTAACCCTTGAGGTAATGAAATTGTATTGATGTGGAGAATGAGGGGTAATTTCCTAGGTCTTCAACAATTTCCGAGAAAAATTAAAGGGTTCCAGTTTTTTTTGTGAAATTCGTGTTGTGTTATCCAATGCTTTGGCTTGTTTACGATCTTTCTGAACTCCCATTATATTGTTTGTTAACTATTTCTTGAGGTTTGACTTTTGCGTGATTCTCAGTAATTCGAGATGTATCGCATATTTTGCCCAAGGCCGCTGACTTCCAGCAAAAAGTGCCTGATTTCGAATTTTTGGCCCCCAAAACTTTTTCAAGCGCGCCTTCGAAAAATGGCTCAAGCGCGTGTGACACGAAGACAAAATGGAGAAGGGAAGTGAAGAGAAGAGAGGAAAAGTAGCATAGAAAAATGAAATAGTTAGGGAAAGTGGAAAAATAAGAAGCAGAAAAAGCGAAGTTTGAGCTGAGGATCCAAAAAAAAATGCTCAATTTGGAAATATCAAGGGGCGAAGATATAACGAGATTTGAAGAAAAGGGAGATTTTCATAAAAATAAAGAAGGTGAGAAGATTTGTCTGATGGGAAAAGTCGATAAAAAGTTGAAAAGTGAGATTGCCAGGCAAAAACCGCAGAAGATTCATGACGCCTTTGTAAAATCGTTAGTTGTCATGAAGATCAGTTTTTCTACGCGATAAGATCAAACATATGGCATAGCGCTTTGACCGACTTCATAAATTTCATGGCTTAAGTTATTCTTGAATATCATTTTACTTTCTTGAATTGTTTTGCAACATCCAAATTGACTTAGAAGATCCGGGAGCAAGCCTCGTTTCTACAACTATCACATTTCGTATGAATTTAGGCATTCAACCGTTAAGCGCACGAGGATTCGGGGTTCATCTTTTCGGCTTTCTTTATCCATTCTCACTTTTTCAAACTTTCCTCATGTTCTCCTTAATTCGCGCAAATTTTTTCATCCTAATCTGTTCTATCACAACTCATTTCATTCTTGTCTATAACTTTTCGTTTCTTTTTAAACTACATATTTTTAATCTTCTTCAGAAAAGTTTAACTTTCGGATTTTCTCGACATTTCTTTTCAGGATTTTTTATTCTATTTCTCTGAATCTTTTCCCTCTTCATTTTACTATTTCTCGAAATACAAAATCGTTCGCTTCTGCCTCTGCTTGTGGTGCCTGTTTATTTACCCGGTTTGGCTCTTATTTTGCTATGCTCCAAAAGGCTTTATACTTAAATGGAAATAGCCTTACTTCCTTAGAGAGCCTAGAGATAAAAAGCTAGAGAATGCATAAAGAGGCAGAGAAATGAAGAGAGATCGATGCAAAAACGTGCATGCTTTTGGTTTGGTTTTCTTTTGGTTTCTCCGTTTTGAGTGCTATTTTTCAAAACCTTATAAAGAAGAAAAAATGGCTCTTTTAGGCTTGAAGAAATGAGCAGAGGCCTGCCGCAATTTATGCGCCTTTGTATCCTCTCCTTCTCCGTTTTCTCTAGCTTTTCTCTATCTTTTCACTTTCAAAGGTTCTCTATCTCTAGTTTTTTTTCTTCTCTGACTTTAGCTCTTCAACCCCTGCGGCACTCTTTTTTGCTCTCTTCCTTTCCA